>CAUZXS010002618.1:0-67451 GCA_963585895.1 Sepioteuthis lessoniana | reverse complement strand
CATCCCCTCTCTGGGATTTGTATTTTGACATCTGTGAACGACACATCCTCCCCTGTGCTCGAGTGTGCACCTAACTAACCCATATGCTGAGCCGAAAGGTTCTCAGCCTAACTAAACCCAAAGGCAAGATATGTAAAACGAAATCGCTCGGCCATTTTATTTCACTAAGTCTCAATGTATGGAGCTTTGAGGTTTATTGCCTTATTTCGAGGTCTCCTCCGACTCGAAGTATTAGTACCCGATAAAGCCCCATCTATGTGTCAAACAGTTGTGTAGTATATACGCGTTAAAAATGAAACTTATATCGACTGTATATCCTGGACCCAAACTGTTTAACTGACTTCCAACAAGATTTGACATGTCATAAAACAAAAAAGAAAGCTCAAAGTATATTTACTATGCTGTATGATTGAAAGATTTTAAAATTTTATTATTATATTTTTAAATGGAGAATGTGAATGTATTTTCTATTAACAGTACCATATTTAATTTTCCTGAACACGAAGCATCAGGCTTAAAGAGTGCAATGAAATAGAGCCCAATTTGAAATACCGGGCTTCCGGCTTCAAATGGATCAGCGATTATTTCTCACCGAAAAATATTCTTTTGAAATCAAAATCCCTATTTTAGATCCAATTTCGAGGAAAAATAATCGGAAGTTACCATAATTTATATCCAACGCTGGATCATTGGGAACAACACGAGATAAGGCTTTAAAAATATTTTGAATATCATGTTCTAAGCTTAAATGAAAGCTACGAGCATTATTGAACAGGGAGATCGACTGCCTATATTTAAGATAAATTAACTAAGTAGAGATTATTTTCTAAATTTACTTTTTCTAGAAATAATAGCCACAAGTATCTATCTAAATAGATAGAAAAATATATAATCTATTATAAGCAAAACTAGCTCTTTTTTTTTTTCGGCGGAGGGTTCTTTGGTTCAGCATTCGATTTAATGAAACTAGTGACACCAGCTCAAATTTTTAGATGTATGGTGATTACAATGGTAGTAATAATCATTGAATTCTGAGTCTAATGTTTTAGGATATGCCTTCGAAATTCATATCTTCTGATTTGAATGTTGAAATAACTTACATTGTCAAACTGGAAAATTGCACTAGAAAACAGTTAACATGTTTTCTTTCATACCAAAAATATCTAAAACAACAGACCAAACAATAGAAAACATAAATCAAGCATACACTTTAGAACAATGTTCACTCAAATCACCCTTCTTCCTTTACAGAAGTAAGGTTTTCCTATCCCATACGATCAAGTACGTATAACGGGAAACAAAACGTATTTATCATATGAATTAATTTTGGTTTTACAAATGTAGAAATTATCCTCTTGCATATAAAGAATATTTGAATTAAGGAATATTAAAAATATTTAAATAAGGGGTGAAAAAACAAAAGAAAACTATTCAGACAACAAAATCTTGAGAAGACTTATTTTGTCACATAAACTTCGACTTTCAGCTTTTAAATACTTTTTTTTTTGGCAATCCGATAGCCAATCTGATGGTGTATTTCAAACATCGAACTTTTTTGTTGTGTTTAAAAGTATGTATTCTATATATGTAGATAATAGTTCCATTTTTTTAACCGGGCAGTTGGCCTAATGAGTAGTGTTTTACACTGGTCGAGGAAACCGAGGTTCAATCCTAGGTTGAGTTCATACCAAGGATTGAAAAAAACTGGTACTTGATATCACCTTGCTTAAAACTCAGTATTAGAAGGTAAGGATGCATTTTCTAGTTGCATTTAATATGGAAACGAACATCTGTGCGATCACCCATTTCATAATCGCATGCTGTTAAATTCACCTGGTAAATATTTACATCGTTCTTTCAGGCATCATATCACACTCTGAGAAATCCTTAAAATGAAATGCAGACGTTTTGTAGGTTTCTACAAAATAATTCTTCATAATCTCAGCCTCTTCAGAAATTCTTTGAATAGAAACCATGATATGGCTTTTCAACACTATCTCTGGTTTATGTATCATATATGCACTTAAAAAAATAATCCATTTCTAAAAAAAATGTTTTCTTTATCACTTCATTTCACTCTTTCAGACATGCATTTGCAGAGAGAGAGAGAGAGAGAGAGAGAGAGAGAGAGAGAGAGAGAGAGAGAGAGAGAGAGAGATTGAATAATTTGGTTATGTGTTCTGAATTGTCATTATAAGCAAAACCACCATCTTCAAAGTCTCATAAAATGTTTCAACATAAATCATTTCACACGAATAAAAACATCATTATATACATGAAAAAAATTACAATTCATAAAATTCTTAAATATTTCTCTTCGCAATTAATGTATAAATAAAAAATAATAACGTGTTACAAGTATTATTTTTTTAAAATATTGATTGCCATTTAAAAATACTGTCTTACTGAAATATATAAGAAACAAACGAATAAACTTTCTCACAGGGAAGGAAAAAAACTCGCCTCAATTCTAAAAAAAAACCGTTCAATACTATACGCAAATGTACCGGTTCTGAGCAAAAATCTAGATCCCCGCGAAAGTGTTTGCAAGTATGTGCAGTGATCAAAATAAGTATTTCTAGCGATTTGCAACAAATGTCCTAAATATAGTTGATTATTATAAAAGCAACCAACAAAATTCACATGGGTGAGCCTTGTGGTCGGTAGTCGAAAGATCTACGGTGCTGCTCACCACACGAGACATAATAACCAGAACAGACAGAAAGTATATTAGTATATACACTCATATATCGAAATCGATGAGACAGTCCATTACTCAATCTCTGTCTCTGTCTCTGTCTCTCTGTCTCTCTCTCACACACACATACACAATATATATATATATATATATATATATATATATATATATATATAATCACGCATAGATATAAGTGAAACTTTAAAATCAAAAACAAAGGCATGAAAAAGAAGACATGTTTTTAAAATCAGATTGACTAGTTCGCTTATGATTATATATATATATATATATATATATATATAACGCTGTGTGTGTGTGTGTGTGCTCGCGCACGCGCGTGTGTGTGTGATTGCATAGGAGGAATTCCAACTGGAAGGAGAATTTATGGGAGAAAATAATTTGATATAAAAAGCAGGAACAAGAATAAGTCGGATTTGAATTCATGGAAGGAATTGATTATACTAGAGTTAAGATGAAGAATTAATGAAAGAACCATTAAAGATCGAAAATACAAACACAAAGTGTCTGACATATTTAAAAGAAAAAATGCTATATATATATATATATATATATACTTCAGCCGAAATATATAGACTGACGCATACTTGACCAGTCCGCTGGGGCTGCCGAATGCTTCACCTTAGAAAGGTAAGACTTCCCTCCCCAACGAGTATCCTAATTATGACACTAAACAATCTAATGTGAGTAATGCTTGAGCTTAGGGGAATACAGAGTACTCTTTTATTGCCATCGCTCTCAGGTCCACTGTTGTTCGAAGTGGTAGAACCTGATAAGGGTCCTGTCTATGGGTCATTTAGAACTAAACCGTGGTCTCGAAACTTTACTGTATTTGCATTTAGATTGCGTACGTACGCTAAACAGAATTACTTGAAATAGAACTGTTTTGACATCAAAACTGCGTAGTTATGCTAAAATGAATTATCTGAAAGAAAACTGTTTTGTTATATTCAACCCTGTGCATTGGGGCTGTAGAATACACCGATTGCATCTCTGCAGAGGGGTAAGACCACCCCACATTGAGTGTCCAGGATATGCCACCTAACAATCTGAGGATGAGATTCCTGTAATGATTGAGCTTTGGAGAATGCAGAGCACCCATTCATACTATTGCTCCCAGGTCCACTCTTGTCCGGATTGGTAGCATCTGATAGTGTCCTGTCTATGGGTCAAATAGAACTAAACTGTTTACTTATACTAAATTGAACTACTTGAAATAGAACTGTTTTGATGTTAAACTGCTTACTTATGCTAAACTGGATCGTTTGAATTAGAACTGTTTGATTAAACTGAATAGCTTGAAATAGAAGTGTTTCGACAATTAAACTGAGTACTTACATTTAAACTGCGTACTTATGATAAACTGAATTGTTTAAAATCGAATTGTTTTTGACATTGAAACTGTACCTACGCTAACCTGAATTGTTTAATGTAGGACTGTTTTGACATCCAAATGTGTGTGGACAAAACCATTCTTATACTAAACTGAACTGGTTTGAATTAAAAATGTTTGACTAAACTGAAAAGCCTGAAGTAGAAATATTTTTACAATTAAACTGTGTATTCCTGCTAACCGAATCGTTTGAAATAGAACTGATTATTAGTATAAAAATAGATTTGGCATTAAATAACCTACAAAGGTTAATATGCCATAAAACCCTAACAATCAACCAACCAAATGACTCATACTCAGATGTGTGTGATTTTTTATCTAGGTACTTTACAATTCACCCGTCTAAAAACATACAATGAAAAATTTACTATCTCCAGACATTTATGTCCTTCATAATCTCATCGTTTTTAATCTCATTGAACATTACTTTAATCAGACACCTTATTAGTATATTTGAAATTTTTTTCGGCATTTAACTCGGCATTTTTCAAGAAAATTCTTATGTCGTGATAAAGACAAAAAAACAATCAGACTTGCTCTGTTGTGAGACAATAAAGCAAACCTGAAACACTATGTTGTCTATTACATCGTTAAATCTTGCGTTACTTGGTTTTATGAAGTGTTTCAACCCTGAGTTTATCGGTAAGTGATCTTTAGTCGATTTAATAAAACTGAGGCAGTATTATTGTGTTAAGAATATTGGCTAACGCCCAGCCTATGTTAATATTGATCGGATTTCAGCCTTCTTCAAAATTTGATTATGACGAAGTGCACCTTTTGCAGGTGAGATGTTAAGGGAACACTGATTAAAAATTTAGATCCTATCATGCTTTCGCTGTAATGTCTTTACAAAGGTCGGAATTCATATTTTCTTCTTTACTGTTATCAATTCAATGTACCTCCCATCTGCAGTGAACCTGGTGACCGGTTGTGTAACTGACAACAAAGGCTCAATCACGGAAACTCGTGGTGAGCGTATGAAAGAATCATGCCCGTGGATGTTTTAAAAGAAATAGTCCATCAGTTATGAACTGGCCGAGGAAACCGTCTCTACAGCCTATTGGATGTGGGCTATGATTTAGCTATTCCTTAATCGACTAAAAAAAAAAAAAAACACTTCCAGAATGAGTTTGAAACCCAAATAAAGTAAGCAACATTTTTATGCGTACTCTTGCCTGACTTTTTCCTCTTTCTGATAGGAACCCTTGTTCATCTCTTCCCTCTTCGGCAACTTTCATAAAATCTTCGGATGTGTCCTCGTGGCGTAATGGTTAAAGCGATGGACTGCAGAATCGTAGTAAGAGAGTTCCTACTCCAGTCCCGCTATTAAGTTCACTTTCGGGCAAATACTCCTGGGAAAGGTATGGACCCCCTTATCCTCCCAGCTATGGGCTAAATAGTATCACTACTCTTCTTTAAGGAGAATGGTTTTGGCATTAAATAACCTACAAAGGTTGATATGCCATTAATCAAAAAAAAAAAAAACAGACCAAAGAAACCATAAAATCTCTGCAACGCAATATGGCTAACTTTATATATCTAGTCAATGTTTCTAGTATATTTTCAATTGCAGAATCAGTTTTAATTGCACGAAAAGCATTTATTGATGATTAGAACATCGTTTCTGATCTCAACAAATAGATATTAAGCATTGGTAAAAATATAATTACCAACATGTAGATTAATATACCAGTCGATAAAAAAACTATATTGAGATCAACAATAAAGTGTTGCCATCATAATGACGCTTTATAAAGACACGAAGGCTATTGTTAATTTATCTGGTTGTGACTGATTTCTTTTTTTACTGGAGCCTTGCTGGGAGATACATAGGCACTATTTATTTTCCTAATTTGCCTAAGCAGAATAAAATGTTGGGTTCTATGTGAAGTCAGGTAAAATAGAGTTCATGTATTGAAATCAAGTTTACGTCATCTCATTAAAGGACTAACCTCTGAAATTAGTAGATCATTTCATCTCTTTTGGTAGTGATATCTTACCAATTGAAAATAATATAAACATACACATAAACTACCATTGGCAGGTGAACGGTAATATGGAAATCTGATATCTAGGATAAAATAAAACGGGAATATTACCAAACTGTCGTCGTGTCAGTACTAATAATTTGTTGCACCATGTGGTCTCTAACGAAAAACCTGAAGTGAAAGCAAGATGAGAACTACATACGGATGCTGCCTGCAGTTTCGAATAAATTCTGGTTGCAGAACCCTACCAAACAGCACATTTACGGCCATTTACATACCATTACATAAACCATCCGAGTAAGATAAGTTAGACTCGATGGACACTGCTGAGAGTAGAACAAGCTCATAAATGATATTTGGCTATGAACTCATGCACAAACATTTTGTCTCAACATTCAAAATTTACATGCATTAGCATTGTGGTGATAGTGGATGCCATTTGGAGGATTTAAAAATTGCGTTAGAAGATCAGTTCGGATGGTGAAAAAGAAGTCAATAGAATCCATACAGTTGGCACCATTTGATGATAATGAAGAGGGTAATAAATTCATTTTCTCTTTTAAGAGTGTTTCGTGAGGTCGGAATCAACATTTTACATTTGTAGCCACATTTGGAAAAATTACAATAACAAAAGTTTAAAGAGTAACCACATCAATAAAACAACTAATTTTAGGCCAGACGGCAGATTAGCAAATATTCGGATTTCCACTGTTGATATTGCCTCACTTGAAAGACTGATGTAATACAAGCGGATTACGCTGTGTTTTCGTCACTTTAGCGTTGCTGTACTATCTTAAGCTGGGTAAATATCGAGTAGAGAAAATTTGGAATCCCTTCAAAAATAGGGCCGTCTCAATCGGTAACATGCAAAACAGCGGTAATATTAAAGTAGCTGCGACTTGGGTAGACGAATGGATTTGTTTAGTATGAATAAAATATCTTCAGAAGCTTAACTACTACCACCTTATACTTGTATAACTTCTTCTAATTCTAATTGTCGTCCTTTCCATACAACAACTACGACAACAAATAATAATAATAATAAAATCGATAATATGATATTATAATACCTCAGAACAATAAGAGAAGTTCTCGAAACTAAACTCTGCAGCATAAATATCATCTAAGTAATAAATATTTGAGCATCACCCACTTTGAAAATACTCTGGACCATTGTTAAAGTTGATTTCATAGGCGTCAAGACAAGAAAGATGAAAAGGATTCGCAAGCAACGAGGAATGCGTAAATGCAACAATTTAGAAACTCGGGAAATGTACAAAACTGAGCAAAGAAAGGCTTATTAAAGCAGCCAGTAATATTGATATTAGCAGAAATAACTCTTGAACAAACAGCATAAGAAGAATATCTCGAAAAAAGAAAGAAATGACTGTATGGATACACCATCTATAAACTCAGCAAATTGCTCTCGAGAGGACCTCGATATGGTTATGAAGAGGAAAACTCAAGAAAGAAACCAAATCTGTATAAATAGGAGCGAAAAAATTAAGTTAATAGGGACTTACTATATCAAAGTATAAATCAATAGTATGCAACAATATTGCAATGCGTAGATTATATGGTGACACAAAGGAAAAAGTTAACCGCATTAATAGAAAATGCAGAAAAATGACACAAAAGGAATATACGAGTAAGTGTGTATAAGAAAGATAATCGGGGAATAAATGTCCGAGCCAAAAATGCAATTCGAGGATTTTACCAAGACTAAAATTATTGAGAAATCAAAAAGATGGAACGGTACCGATCGGCTAAAAAGAGACTGGACAAACTAGAGATGAGAAGAAGTGTGGATTCAACCCAAACCTAAGGATTGTGGGGAATCATCAAGTATATTGCGAAAAGTCCTGGAAACCCGACGAGACTTGCCGTCACTCATACTTCCGTGAAAATCTTTTGACGTGAAAATCACCACACCTGAAGTGAATATCTCACATTAAGTGAAAGTAGTAATACTATGATATAGCAATATTATACTACGCAAAAAAACATTACAAATAAATGTGGGTATCAGTTGGCTGTTCAGAGAGTCAATATCAGCAGATGAACCCCTAATACTAACAGAGGGGAGCCAGTCCGCATATTACGAATATTGGCTATTCTAGTTTCAGGTACGCAAAGACCGAAACAACGGAGAGAAAACAAAGAAAACTCTGGACAAAAAAATGAAAAAAAAAATTTTTGAATGCATTTGAAATAAGATGATGGATTGAAAGCATCGAGACCACACCATTGTTAAAATCGGTTAAAATACTTTGAAGAGATCTGGTGACTTGAGGAAACTTGCTATCACACAGGCAATACTTAAAGACACGAGTCAACGCTGATAAGAACTCACAAAGAGTGAAAAAACAACAACAACAACAACAACAACAATAATAATAATAATAATAATAATAATAATAAAACTGAAAGAATTTGAAAAGAAGGATAAGTACCTCGACCTTGCTAGGGAATTGAAAAAACAGTGGAACATGCAGGTGACAATTATACCAATTGTAATTGGTGCGTTTGGAACAGTAACTAAAAGATTACTAAAGGGACTAGAGGACTTGGGAGTTGGCGGACGAATGGAGACCATCCAAACGACAGCATTATTGAGAACGGCCAGAATACTAAGAAGAGTCCTGGAGACTTGAGGAGACTCCAGTTTAAAATTATCGGCTAATGCTGATGTGAAAAGCTCTAATGAGTGAATAATAATAATAATAATAATAATAATAATAATAATAATAATAATAATAATAATAATTAATCGTGGTCAGACGAATAGATCTAGTGAGAGTCAATAGTGGAGTTTGCCGTCCCAGAAGGCCACAGGGTAACATTAAAAGAAAGGGAAAAGAGTGATATGTACCTAAACCTTGCCAGAGAAGTAAAATAGTCTGGAGCATAAAGGAAAAATTGTTCCTAATAGTAATTGGTGACCTCGTAATAATCTCTAAAGATTGGTAAAAATAGAGAAAGACTTAAAAATCAGACGATGATTAGGGACTATCTAGACTATAGCATTTGTAAGATTGACTGGAATACTTAGAATAGTCTTGGAAATTTGTGAAGCTACTGTATATTAATCAACACATCATTATCAAGAGCAAAGTGTGAGGGGAAAAATGTTGCTATGGCATCGATTAACAACAAAAGGCATACGATATGGTTCCGCAAACCTTGATGATAGACTGTCTCCAAATGTAACAAGAAAACCATGGAAAACTGGAGAGGGCCTGCGGGAGGAAAAAGCTTAGCAGACGTAAAAATCCAAAGAGGTATCTTCCAGTGAGATGCACGACCGCCATTACAATTTGTGATAGCGATGACTCAACTGAATCACATACTTAAGAGATTTTAAGGCGGATACAAACTTACTATATACCAAGAAGAGATCAATCATCTAATCTAGATGTGCTAAATCAAACTGTGTGCCGAAAATGGAAAAGAATTGGAAACCCTAAAACAAACAATGAGAATACACATTCAGAAAGAGGGATGAGAACGGCGAAAGGACATATAACGGAAGGAATTTTAAAAAATCAGAATGGACAAAAGGAAAATTTGGTTTAACAAATTCTCGGTAATATTCGAAGCGGATACCATCAAAGAAGTGGAGATGAAAGAAAACAATCTAAAAACGAGTATCTCAAGAGAATTAGAAAACTGTACCAAACAAAACTACATACCAGAAATCTCAAAAGGGATAAATGCCTTGGCTGTCCATCAGTGTTGTTCAAATAAAGAATGAGGAATAGGACTCGTCAGCATTCAAGATAGCTTCGATGCATTGATACAATGACTATAAGAAAATATGTCTAATTATCTCAAAGAATGAGAAACATACATGCTACCGAAAATAACATACATAACAAATGCCAAAAAATACCGTCCAATCATACGTCTTCCCATGCCATGAAAAATTAATACGGATTCTAATAGAGAGAATAGTCGAATTCATAGAATATAAAGACGTCTTTCTTTTTGAATAAAAAGGATGCAAAAAGAATCATATCGTTGAAAAGATCAGCTCCTCATTAACAAAAAGATCGGGATGAATTGTCAATCAGAAACGGTAAATCTAAGTCGTCTCAGAAAGACTAAAAATAACTTTTTGGTAGAGAACTACGTGTATGGTTTTTAAAAGTTCTAAACAGTTTTGAGATATCCCCAGGTATAATAACATTGCTAAAATACAAGATGAAAAGTGGACATACGAATCTCAGATGAATGTACGATAAATTCATGCTTAAAACTTAATCGGAAAATCAGTTATGGAACCCAAAGAGGCTCACTTTTTCCTGTTTTTTTGTAGAGCTGTAATACCTGTCTCCTTAAAACTTGAAAAACCAAAGTATATGAATATAAAACTGCTAAAAATGAACCACACATTCTACATTGACGATTTAAAGCTATATGAAAAAATAATTATTTAGATGATCTACTAAACAATCTAAAATATTTACGGACAACATAGGGATGTAATTTCGTAAGGAAAAATATTTGAGTTTTGTTTAAAAGCATACAAACTTTTATTAGTCATTTAATGTCAAAAAAGTTTGAATGCTTTTTTTCTTTCTTTAATTTAGTGTAAAGTTTTTTGTAATATTTTATTATATTTGGTCAGATTTTAGGGAAAAATTAGACTTTCTCATATTTGGGGGGAAAACGATGTTTTTTTTTAGAAAGGTTAAAATGACCTCTGGTAGGCTATTTTTAAAAAGGTCCTATAGGTTGCTTACCTGGTAGTATTTTGGGTAAGTTTGTTTAAAACTGACACAGTATAAGAAAACGTGTTTTCGTGTAAAATGTACTGTGCATATTTAACGTTTGAAGTGTATTTCCTTTTTAGGTGGTTTGAATTGTAATGTGGGTGTGGTCAGTGTGAAGTCTGAGTTATTAACTTCTTTTCGGTAACCTGCCAGCCACTCGTTGATGGTATCTTGTGTATGGTGGATCTTGTTTATTTCATCGTCCCATGATTTTTGCCATTTGTCACGTGTGGTTTAGATAATGGTCGGATTTTGATCAATATATGGGATTTTTGTATTCAATATGTTTGCCAAGAGTGCTTTTTCTGCTGTTGTGTCTGCCTTTCCGTATCTATGTATACTAATGTGGCTTGGTATCCACGTGAGAATGAAGTTATTATTTTTGGAAAGAGAGTTCATTTAATTTGGGAGTTTGATGATGAGATGTGTTTACATATCTTTGTTCTGTAGAGCTAAGCGGACTGATTTGGAGTCTGAGTGGGCAATAAATTAACACCATTTGAGGTTGGCTGTTTTTCCTGAAAAACTAACGAACCCCCTTTCTCCTTTGAAGACATAGTCTTGCATTTCAATACAATACTAAACTCATCTCAAGCCCCCAAACCATGTATATAACCACATCATGGTAACAAGATAAAAGATACTCTTTGAAAATAAAGCAAAGGCCATCAAACGTCTTAATTTAACAATCCCAAATGATAATCCCTGTATAATTTCATTAGAGTCTTTAATCAATATCTCAGCTCGTGATTTCGTCAAAAGCTATGACTTCTGAATTATAGATTCATGAGTCATTTTGGAGACGTTTTAACTGTCCTTAATTACGTAGGATAGCTGTAAAACCAAGTTTCATTGCCTATTTAGAATCATTCGAATATTTTTTGTTTTTTTTTTTATGTTAAGGAATATTTTATTGGAACGTGATTGATTATTCTTTGGTTTTGGATAATTCAGTTCTTGTTTTACTTTGGTTGATGTATGTTCCATGGTCTTGTTTTGAGGAGGATAGTTTCGTGTATTGTCGTGGGGTTGATTTCGATTTCATTGAAAAGATTTGGAATTCTTAGATTAAGACGTTTGATGGCCTTTGCTTTATTTTCAATGAGTATTTTTATCTTGTTTTCATGATGTGAAAAGGGGTTCGTTAGTTTTTCAGTAAAAACATTGTATTGGAGATGTTGAGAAAGATGGTATCAGGTTCAAGGAGGTAGGTATTTCTGCCTGCTCCCGATATGAAACAGCCCTAATTAAGCTTTGATCGTATTAGGGGTGTGTATAATTTCATTAGAGCCTTTAATCAGTATCTCAGTCCGTGTGGCTTTTGGCTCTCGAGTTGTGTGGCTTGGTTGCATCTTATCCTCAGTTGTTTGAAATATGGAATATAGTTTCGAGTCTAGAGTAATGCCTAGGAATTTGTGTTGATGGGTAATGTGTATTTCAGTACCGTTTAATATTAAGGCAGGTTGGTTGCACATTTCGTAGATTTGACAGAATTTCATATATTTGGTTTGGATTTTAGGGTCTTTATCAATTTTCCCTTGTTCATTTTGAGAATTTGTTGATATATTGTTGGATTTTTCTTACTATAGTAGCCATATTTTTGTAGCTGCAACAAATGAAGATGTCATCGACATATAGTGATCCGTCGATTTCTAGAGGGAGAAATGTTGTTACTTTATTGATTTAAATCATTAATAGGATCACAGATAGGATGCTACCATAAGATATACTTATTTCCTGTGGTTTTGAATCAGAGAGTGTGTAATGTATTTGTTTTTGGGAAGTTTGGTCTTCAAGAAAGTTTTTTTTATATAAATTGGGAGTCTGCTTTGTAGGCTAAAATCTTTGTGTATGCTATATGATATGTCGCTTTCAAGGTCAAAAAAGACTGCAATGAGGGTTGCTCTGGAGGTCTTGTGGATTTTTCTCAATGCTATCCACATCTTTGGTAGTTGGGACGTCTGTGTGTGTTCGGAATATATATTTAGACTTTACTTATAAAATTATCTATTTTTATTTTTGTAAAAATTTTGGGGTGTTGAAGCAGAGAATATATGTATTTGTTTGGATTATTCGTTATTTTTCATGGTGGAAATAATTTGATCATCAGTAAAACCTTGTTTCCAAAGTTTGTTTTTCGTTACATCTACAATGAAGAGGAAGAAATCCGGTTTTCTCACTATGCCATTTTGATTAATCTATGGAATATGGAAGTATGAAGCAAAAAACTAGTACAGGACTAGACACGTCTGGGTGGAAAATGGGATCCACTGGGAATTGTGCTGAGTATTTAAATTTTCTCATGTTATTAAACAGTATTTGCACGAAGCAGAATCCATTGATGTATAGAAGGATAATCTATTCCCAATCAGAAGACAATACTTAGCGGTAATTCAAAAGAAAAAAATACCTTGCTGTCTAGTTGACTTTGCCGTTCCGCGAGTAGAAATAATATAAAGCGAAAGGATATACAAATATTTGCACCTTACCAGGCAGCTAAGAATGTTGTGTAAGTGTGACGTTGATACGAATTGTAATTGGTGCGCTTGGAACGGTCCCCAACGGCTTGGATAGAAGTTTCGAACAATTATATATCAAAGGAAGAATCAAGACCCAACAGACTACAGCATTGTTTCGGTCCTCCAGAATACTGGAAAGAGTCCTGGAAACGTGAAGCAACTTTCTGTCCCTTAGACTCCAATAGAAGACCACCAGCTGACTATAGGGTTAAAAAGTAATTCAAGGTGACGAAGATAACATATGTGGTTGGAGTGATAGGAACAATTGCCAAAGGCTTACATAGCAGAACGGAGGATTTGGTGATCATATGAACACTTGAGAAAATACTGATTGCTCCATCTTAAAGTTTGCGAATAATACTCTGAAGAGTCCCGGAGACTTGCTTTTACACAGACTACAGGGAAAAAAAGAACTATAATAATAACTGCAAGCAGAGGAAGAAATAAGATGACAGAGAAATGTGGATTACAACGTCACTACCGCCTCTACCTGGTCCACTATGGCCAAAGTGGTAGTACCTGTTTGAATTCTACGCATGGGTCAAATGAATCTGTTTAAAACAATGTTCGTATTCGTTTCGTACAGAGTTAAAAAAAATCATTGAAACCACGACACTAATAAAGATAAGTGTGAATATACAATGAACTTGATTCCCCAAACCATGTATATTAGCATCCTAGACGGGATGATGTGCCGTAAAAATCAGCTAATCTATCAACAAACAAAGAGGGCAATGTTTATTGAATCACGATATTTTGAATTGTCGGAATACATTTTCTGATGGACATTTATAAATTAATCAGGCGTTACAGGTACGTATCTTAATAGCAAACATGTTTAAAGAGAACTTAATTGATCCTGACCATCGTAAAATGCAAGATTAAAATATAGCTCAAAACAAACAATAAAACTATCATGACGCTCTCCTTTAAGTCAAAACGATTAAATGTCTCTTTTGGATGATGTAAAATAGTAATGTCTAAGATTGTACATTATAGAACATTTTTATTTCAATGCGATCTTGAGTAGAAAAACTTGTCCTTCATGGAATGTTGTGATTATAGTTTCAATTTACAGTTCTACAATACTTTTAAATCATTCGTCTAGCTCCAAGGCATTGTTTTCTCAGGGGTTGAAAGAAAGACGTTGTGAGGGTGCGCAGAAAGAATAAAAAATCGTTTAAACCGGTAGAGCTATTTGTTTAAATCCTCCATCGTAGAAATCGAAGCAGTGGTCCCTGAGGAAGACGTATTATTTTTATCTCTTTGAACTGGCTGTAAGTTTCTAGAGATTCTATTTCCATTGAGGAAATATCAAGCAATTTCAGAGACATAACGCTTGAAGCAGCCACTACTTTCAAGAAAGAAGACTCTCGAGATTTCCAATTGGAAGATGGTAAAGTATGTGCAACAAAAATAAAGAAAATTTGAAACTCTCTTTCTACAATAATGCAATTTACTCTCTAATCCTAAATACAACAATCCGTTTTTTATTTCCACACCTACATTCGATTTGCTAAAAAAGTAAGTTTTATTTAATTTGAACCTGATATTATGATTAAACTTGGTTGATATATACAAAAGTTATTGAACAAATAAGGGAATTTTTCTTTGGAAAAAGCGAAATAATCTTTTGGTGTTATTCTGCACATGCACCCGTTAAACTTCACCAGAAAAAAGCAGTGATTTTTTTTTCTTGCTGTTGAAGTAATTCCACTCTTAATCTAAACTTATTTTTGTTATTTTTCGAAAATCTTTGGTTTTATTTTTTATAAAGGGCAGGATTCCTTTTCACATTTTAATTCAATGTAGAATGATCACCCATTTCCGGAAAGAGTATTAAAAAGACCCCCTCGAAGTAAAAAAAAAAAAAAAAAAAAAAAGAATCAACCTCTCTCTATCTCTCATTCCCTCAATATATCTCTCTATTTCTCTCTTTCTGTCTCTTTACTTGTCTCTTCCAACGCTAACTGTTTCCGGAAATGAGGGATCATTCTACACTGAATTCAAGGGGGAAAGTGAATCACATTTATAAAATGTAATTTTTTTTTCTTCGAAAAATAAAAAAAAAAGTTGCGGTGCGGTGAGTTTGAGGGTAATTAGTTCAAATAACACAGATAAAAATAAGTAATTTTTTAAAAAAGAAATATATTCGAATTTCTCCCGGTATCTTTCTGTAGAATCTTACCAATTTTTTAAAAATATTTTTTCCGAACTGTATACTCTGAATTATTTGAAATTAGCTTACAGAAAAAAAAAGCTATTTTGCTATAAAAAATATTTGTTTTAATTCTATTCAACATGGTGGCAAATCAAACAGAGTGATCCATGCTTGAATATAAGTCTACCAAATATTTAGGGGCTGGTAACTGCAAACTATGTAAAAATTACAAAATAGTGCTTCCTTTTACCACTACTTATTTTTTGAATATCCTAATTATCGGATCATTTCCCCACTAAGTTATGATATTTGTTTTTTTTTAAATACGTCTCAATTTTTTGGGAACTACTAGTCGACAACTCTTATGAAAACACCATCATGTTGAATAAAATATGTGTTTCTGTGAGTTTATTCATCGAATAATGAAGCACATTCATTAAAAGAAAAGAAATATACGAGGGAAATTGTTCTTTGAATTAAACTTCATCATTATACATTCAGGATATAGCTGGCTTATACAGAGAAATAAATGAGGCGCTTGTGGTGTTACAGTTATCATCGTAGGAAATGAACCAGTCGAACATAGTTAATGTCTTCGACGAGGGTTTTGCATTCCTTATGGCACTAATATCCTTGATAGATGAAGGAATCCAGCTAGTGGTTAATAGTAGGTAAGACTGAACATTATAATCCAAGTGTGGTATCCGGTGTAGGTGATGGAAGCCTCTGAATACAAACCAATTATTCTCGGCAAAAAGAGTTACCTCGTTTCTCATCCTCTTTGACGCCGTGTGAAAAATATACGGTGAAACGTATAATAGAATTGTGATAATTTTCTAAAATTTTTCATGTTACTTGACTACGCCGCCAAAATGCACACTCTACTACTTTTTTCTATTTGTGTTACCCCCATATATACTGTATTATATTTTGTTATATATATATATATATATATATATATATATATATATATATATATATATATATATATACGTAGTTAACGTTTAAATACAACCATTTTTTTGGTGGAGATATATCACCGCAGTTTCTTCTGTATATACTAAATATGAGGGTTGAATATTACTACATATATCTCACATTAAACAGTATCCGTGAGAATTTAGTGTAAACTTAGGTCAGTTATCAAATTTCTTTACCTGCAGCTGCGTAATTATATATAACACCATATTAACGAGCTCAGCTATTGTTTGTTGTCTCGTGCCTTTTAATAAAAAAGGAAACAACACAAAATCATCAGATCAGGATTCTTTCAAAATCAATACATTTTTTTTATTTTAAAAAGGGTTGGTAAGATGAAGACCACTTTGCAATTCAGTTTTTCCTTGCCTCCACCGATCTATATTATTATCATCATTTCTAAATACGTTTTCCTTTTAATTAGACGAATATAAAATATCTACACAAATTTATATCAGTATATCCATTTTTCTTTTGATAGAGCATGAAAAAAATTGCTGCTACTTACATGTCCAGAGTTGTTGTCAATATCTTATATGAATTTATGTGCCATAAAATTGATGGATTTATCTCCCTTGGGGATTGGTCTTGTTGCATAGAATGATTGAAGAGGGTGTCCATTTTCACTCACCTTTATACTATGCCCAGAACATTCAGAATGAAGAAAGATGAAGGAAAAAGTATTAGAAAACGTTGGTCTTCACCTTCAATGTACAGTTGCACATCTTACACTCGGATGGAAACGGTATAGATTTCTTCCGCATGAATTAATAACAGAACTCTCAAATGTGCACACACTTGCATGTTCTTATTTATACTGGCACATACAGAAGGGGAAAGCAACACAAAAAGTATAGTTCTACGCTTGGGCATAATTCATAGTATTACTGCTGCCTCTCTCATTCTCTTTCTCTCTCTCTCTCTCTCTCTCTCCCTCTCTCTCTCTCTCTCTCTCTCTCTCTAATATACATACATGTGTGCGTGTGTGTGTGTGTGTGTGTGTGTGTGTGTGTGTGTGTCCTGATCGATAAACAATTATATTTTGGGACAAATATATGTCAAATCGAATATGTACTTAGAGCAAATGTACTTTAGAGCAGGGAAATGCACTTTGAATATAGGATCATATTCACAAAATCTTAGCTTTTAAAAGAAGCAAATTCTTTTATAGGTTTCTTTTCTCGATTTAATTGAGAGTATTTTTATGATGACAGGATTATTGATGGTTAACATTATGAAACTATTTGTTTTCGGTTTGTTTTATTTTAAGTTTTCTGAATCATTTATCGAAAGCTTTTTCAAATGAAACTAATCTAGCTATGATTGTCAGTAATTTCTTGACCTAGGTTCATCAAACATTAAAATTGATACGAAGAAGTCAGAATCTGAAATATTATACACGTTCTTATGCCGTATTAAATTTCAAGATTACGGTCAGGATTTTTCCAATTTCTATGCCATATTTTTCTTTTTGTACATAGGCTTAAAGATCAATGAATAACATTTCGAGTCATTCATATCATCCCTGAAGGACCAGAAATAGATTTTTTTTGTTTTTTTTTAATTTTCATTTTATGTAAAATTAAAATATAATGGCCTTAGAATATATATATATATATATATATATATATATATATATATATATATATATATATATATATATATATATACCAATCTACCATCTACCAGCATTCACGGTTACCAGAAAAAAAGAAAAAAAATAACACCAGGAACAAGAGATAAAAATATCTCGAATCACCGCCTGGGGGAAAAAGAAAAAAATATCATAGGACAAAAAAAAAAAAAAAAAAAAATAGGAAAGACCAACTCTGTCACACCAGTTGAAAAAAATCAAGAGATATGCAGTCAGTTGTTCAAAAGAAAAATAAAACCCACCGTAAACGCTGCAATGCTACAATTTCAAGAGTCCTCAGCACGAGTGGAGCCAATTACAAAATTAAGTTAAATCACGAGTCGGAATTCTCCTACTAAAGTTTCACGTCAACGGATCATCGGGGAGTCCCGCACCGACTCCCTGATTATCCGTTGAGGTGAAACTTTAGTAAGAGAATTCCGACTCGCGATTTAAGTTAATTTTGTATATATATATATATATATATATATATATATATACATAAAGACAGAGAGAGAGAGAGAGAGAGAGAGAGAGAGAGAGAGAGAGAGAGAGAGGGGTGTCTGTGTGTGTGTGTGTGTGTGTCTGCTTGAACAACTAAACAATCAGTGGGGTAAAATATAAGACGTTTCATGTCAACCCTAATGAAAGGAGTTGTTTCGATTTTTTATCCTATCTACGTCAGCTGAGATGAGTAGTGTTTTACAGACGGATCCTTTATTTGAATCCTTTCCGTCAATCATGTTTTCCTATTGAGAGAGACACTCTTAGAGTTAGTAGACGTTTTGTTATCTCGTGGAAACCCTCTTTTCATAATTATATTATACGGCAAGTTGACATCACCGTTGATATCGCTGTCATTTAGGGGTCGCATAATCAATTAAGAAATAATATCTGACTTAGATCAATTATCATTGCGCTTTAATGGAATAAATTAGTTCAGTACGTAGGTTAACCAAGGATCACCAACTCTTAGAGTCAGTGGAAGAAATGAATACAATTAAATTGTACCAGAGTGTAGACAATGAAATGACATGTTTCTGTGTGTTTGTTTTATCTGGTGTAATACCTTCTTCCACTAGCCATAAAAATTGAGTGACAAATATTTAAATGTTTAATTTTGGAATTTGTATTGATATGTTTTAAAGCTATGATTTTGATTATTTCAAAATGATAACCGGAAAAGCCGGTGTGTTGCCATTCTCATTATCTGACTTGTAGAAACTCGTCTTTAAAAACACTTTCATCCACAGACATTTATCTATTTGTATCCTACATATGAAAATATCGCCACATCTTGCATGATAAATGCAGTTTCTCTCATCACTTTTTTTTAGGTCTTCTGTTACATTATAGTATATTGGTCTCACTTAGCGCAACGATTAACATCGTAGGAAATGGAATCACTTACCTGAGTTCAAATCCTGGTTGAGGGTGTTTACATTTCACTTTACCTTAGGAGAAGCGTGCCTACAACTATTATTATCTCCCCCTCTTGCTATGGGAAAATATCATGGCTGACAATGTCTTTAGCCTTGGTCTGCCAACCATTCTAAAAGACACGATCTGAAATAAAAGCAGGTTTACTTCGCTTGTGGCGTAGTGGTTGGGTAAACTTATATTAGATGTTTGTCTGAACTCCTACCAGACCAGATTTAAGACTAAGGCATTTTATTTTACAGGGCCATATTAGAATGTTTTCAGTAAATTTACAATTTTTTTTTCTTTCTTTCAGGTAATCCACCAATCATAATATTATATTTCATTCTCGGGTGTAAACTCTACAATTTGGGTTATTTAGCAGGGCATATACTCACAGCGTTTTCTTTCCTTTAGTTTGGAAACATTTGATTTGAATTTTTTTTCACAAGTCAAAGTGTGCTATGCGAGATGGATTTTGCTTGTGCTCTGGTTTGAAAGAATGTCGAATTTGTGGTGAAGTTATAATATGAGCTGTGATAAGCCAAGATTTACGTAGGATATTTTTCTTGAAGAGGAAAAAAATCCCGTTACAGTTCAAACATGAGAAATGTCATTTTTCATCGCTAATATTAGCATTCTCTCGTGTTCTCTAGGAAATTGATGATGTTATTTTTTTCTGTAACGTTCTTAATGAAAAGAATACTAAGAAATGGACAGCTTAGCTAACTAGATCACGTGAAGGCAAATAATTTCCGGTTTAATTTACACTCAATTTACAACTGAAAAAGGAAAAAAAAATATTAACTTAATAATCCGAATAATATGACAGGTTGTATTTTTTTAAGTTACTGGTTGTTTTCAGTTTCGGAAACCAGTGTAAAATAAGGACTTATGTTAATGTAGTTAGTATATTTAATCTTTTCCCAAAATTACAGGTATTCTTTTTGTTCTAGTGTTCTTACCTATTTCTGTACAGGTGTTTAATGAATGAAGATGGGTTTTGTGCGCAACTGCGTCAAATATTTTGTTGTTTTATGTATGGTAAACAATGCTGTAGAGAAAAGGACACAAGGATATATTATGTTAGATTAGGGAGAATTACTATGATTGAAAAAGGAAAACAAAACGCAGATTCTCTGTTGATGCGTAGAAAGATTTTGCCAGAGTTGAGGTCTTCAGGAAGTATAAGTCTTGGGTTTATATGATATTGAAAAAAAAAAACACTAAATAAAATAAAATAAACAAAATGACAAGAAGATATAGAAGGGATTTCATCCCTTGCTTTGGCTTGACAGACGTACACATATATTTGTATTGCGCATAAGTTTATCTCTTAGTTTAGGATAAAAGTGGTCGAGTTTTGGCAAACATAGATGAAGAGGAGAGGAATAGAGGAAATCAAAAATGTAGTTGTTACTTTTGGAATGGTTACCAAAGGTCTGAAAAATAGACTAACGGCAAATGGAGATCAAGGGAGGAATAAATACCATCCCGACCAGAGATGAAATAGTAAAAGGAGACTTGAGACCTGAGTGAAATTGCTGACACTCTGATTTCAGTGAAAAACCATAACTTAAAACTCGTATGAAAAACATGCACAGAATGAACATATTCGTTATTGATAATAGTAATAATAATGATAATAGGTAGTAGTAGTGGTTGTAGTAGAAGTAGTATGTGCACCACAAATCACCTGCATTAGAAAATGATACGCATATATTTCTCCGGGATCTTAAGATATTAAACATATCACACTTTGTCAATTTGAAGTATTCACTGGGTCTAAAAACATATGGAGAGAATGATGCATTTGTTCTTATTCAGGAAAATGTTGTTGTCCTTTTAGAAAGATATAAAACAATCTCATTGATTTTGGAAGAAATGCAAATGTCTATTAAGAAGGCCACGTAGGGACTAGTATGACTCGATCTTTCAAATTGTCAAAAAAGTAAGGAATCTTGGGGATTTGCGGACGCATTGATCCAATTTAATCATGACACCTATTGCACACCTGTTTGGAGGCTAAAAGCTTAAATATTTGGATAGATTAATCAAATCTTTAATATTTTTTCGTTAATTTGAAAAGAGATACTCCTTTACAGGGCGTGGGCTGGAATACGAAACGATCTGTGATTGGTTAGCCCATCAGGAATATTTGTTCATATATATATATATATATATATATATATATATATATATATATATATTATCGTTGACCTACGTTGCATATCTTTTCATTTGTACCAGTTTAATCTTATACATGATATACAGGAGATATGTTTTCCTAATTTCTTTTTCTCCGCTGCGTCAGGGAAATTACATCGTATTGCTTCAGTTTTAGGAACTTAATCGCTACATTTACAATTCTTTTGGACTTTGAGTTTGTGAATGAAAATTAAATTTTATTACAACAGGTGCATCAAGTAGAAGATAAAGAAGCTCTGACTTAGACAACATTCAAAAGTTCCCAGCCAGAATAAAGTAGGAATGATTTTCGATACTGCATACGAATACTACAAATTATATTACGTACGATGTTCCTAGAGTCTATTGGCCGTTTAGAAATTAATAGAAATGCTTATTTTAGTTGGTGCTTGAACTTTTCTGAACGCTTCGTAAAGTTTTTCTTTTTTGTTGATCATATTAAAGACATCTTAGCTGATTTAAGTTAGTCAATAGATTTAGATTCTTGCGTATAGAATATGTAAGAAATGATCCTAAAAATCATTTCATGATATTTATAATGCCACATTAATTTTGAGCTGTTATTTGAAGAGATACAAAAATCATACAGGCTTTTTATTTCCCGCTATAACAAAAAAAAAAATCAATAATAACAACGCCAAATTTGTTTTTATTGATCGTTTGTGCTTATTTACTCAAAGACAGGATAAAGGAGTATTTGCTGATGTATCTTCTCACAGGTTCACAGTCCTATCGGCAAAATGCTTGTTTTTCTTAAATCATATGAGGGGTATCGAGGTAAACATCGTGTCATCAAATTGCAAACAGGCATTGGGGAAATTAAAAAAAAAAGATTTGTTTAAATATGCAATAGTTAGCTCTACACAAATGTTCCTAGAATAAAAAAAAATATGTTGTCTATGATATATATATATATATATATATATATATGTGTGTGTGTGTGTGTGTGTGTGTGTGTGTGTGTGTGTGTGTGTGTGTGTGTGTGTGCCTGTTTCAGTTTTTGTTTCTGTGTGCGAATGAATATAGTGTATACATAAGAATAATATATATGTGAAATTAGTTTTATATAAAGGAGAAGGAAATAAATGAATATATTCTAAAAAATAAAAATCTTTTTCTAGACCTACCTATTTAAAAATATATATGGGATATATAAAATTCGATAGCTATACGTTGGGAAACTAAATGGAGTAACTCCTCTTGTCTCAGTATTTGAGGAACTCTCAGAGGTCACGTAAAAAGCGAACCCGGGGATCTAACTCTTTTTTACGAAAATATCTTCCAAAGCAGCACACGTAGTCGTTCGCTCCTCAGCAGTGATGCACACAGCGCCTCCCCATTTTACCAGACCAAAGAAGTAGTTAGTGGTTTCTACATCTTTGTTTTTATGAATTCGTGTTTCTGTAAACATTGTGACTCTTTTATAGGTTGGGTTGGGAACTAAGTTAACTCCTTGTATATAATAGAATAAAATGTTACATATGAATTACTCACTTGTCTGTCCTTCTTTCTAATAAATATTCTGAATTAAAGTTACTATCTTTTGAATAACCTAATGCATTATCAGAAACGATGTGGCATCTACGAGTTAACACCTCGTTAAACCTTATATATATATATATATATATATATATATATATATATATATATATATATATATATATATATATCTAAGTATGCAGTATGAAATATGAGAATAATATATAAAACTTCGGCTGGCCATGTTGCCTGAAACGCAGATCAGTTGGTGTGTGTATTGGCTATTGGCTATGTGGCAGTCAGTCGAGGAAACCTCTCAATGATTCTGGCATTCATGCTTACCCATGATGAGACTGGCGCTCATTGAGCATCAGAGGACCATCCACCTGGTCTCTAAACCTCCCTGCTGGGGCTAGGTTTATTGCTTGTCAACTTATGCGCTCCTTTTTGGGGGGAATACCGGCGGGGATCAAGGCCTTCTTTAAACTTTTCGGCGTGTGCAAGCTACTGCCCGATGCCTGGTTCCCACATAAATAAATCCACATGCTATACTCACATCTACGTAAGGCACTAGACAAACATCATGTATCTAAAGAAACAAATTAGATCTATTGACAAATCATGGTGGCGTAAGAACTACAAATTATTATACAACAAGTTTATACAAATTTTGTTATTTCATATCGGAAGATATAGCAAAAAACTAAAATGAAAAGCTAACAATGATGAATATCAAGACAATATACATATATATATATATATATATATATATATATATATATATATATATATATATATATATAATATTTTATTGCGGGTACAAAATTTTATCAGACTTATAAACAAACCAAATATCTTCGGGTTGAAAAATAAAAATACCTAGTCATAGTTAAACTAGGATAACGATTTAGACAAAAGTGAGGAAAGAGACTCTATAATGTTATGGAAAAAATATCCGGAACCTCACCATCATATTTTAGTGTTATATCCAGGACACTCGTTGGAGGGTCATTCCTCTCATCAGAGAAACAATCGGAGTATTCTACAGCCTCATTCTACAGGGAAATATTCTGGGACTGCAATCAGAAGAGGTTAGCTGCGTTTATCAAGTAGCCTGCTGAAATAAATTTATAATAGAAAATAACACTCTGTTGAGGTTTTCTTACAATTATATATATATATATATATATATATATATATATATATATATATATATATATATATCGTATGTAAAGACGAGAATTATGCACACATAGACAAATTACCCTTGAGATGCAAATAACTTTTGTATCTGTCTTCTCTTGCAGAATCGTATTTGGTCAATACAAGATTCAAAGAAAGGCTCACAAATTCACATACATGCTTGCATAAAATGACCATCGGAGAATTTCACTAAATCCTTCAACTGCAAACTCTGCATTGTTCCAGCTTAAGCAAACCTGCAGGAAAAATCTCTGACGTCTGTATTCAAATATGCCCATTAACCTGTTTAGAAGTCCTCCTTTTGTATGAATGAAAACAACCACGTTCACAAGTGATGTGTCAATAAAAGCAGACAGATGTGCAGATATTCAAAGAAAACTTGCAAATATGCAGCACATAGCACAAATATAAAACAAAATATTTCAAAATAATGTAACGAATGGAACCTGCCATACAACCTTACTTCAAACATTCTTTTTTTAAATCCCATGTCTTTTCCACAAAATAAATAATCATGTGCAAACGGAAATGCACAAAGCTTAGATTTTAAATGACAATCCCTGTTTTTTGGGTTTTTTTTAATACAGGCAATTGTGAAAACTTACTAAATGGAACATCATAAAGAAAAAGATGACGGAAACAAAAACCTGAATTAAAAAAATCATAATGAGGAAAATATATAAATAATCCTCAAACAGAACCCAAATAAATTACAAATATACTATTGTGTATTTTAATATATATTTAGAAATAATAAGTAAAAGTAAAGTTGGTGACCGTAGTCGAGGGCAACCAGAAGGCTCCCTTTTCAATAGCTACTAAACCGAGGTGTAGGGGAGGGCGCTACTCTTTTCCCTGGATTGCTTCACTTTACCCTCGATACGTACTTTATATTGCTGAGTGTTAAGCAAGGAGGTATCAAGTACCATTTTTTTAAAGTCTTAGGTATGATGTGACCTGGGATTGAACCCAGGTCTTCTGGATCATTGACGAACACTCCACCCACTGAGCTAATGAGAAATAATAAACTACGTAAAATACAACGAGTAGAATCGATTATCAAAAATATTTATTTTCGTAAAAAAACATTAACTCGTGCCGACAACATGGATCCTTTGATTCTGTGTCACCATCCGTCCCAAACAACCATCGCTCACGGTAAGTCTTCTAAACGAGCCTTTCTAAATATTCTCTACCTTCTGGCTTATTTTTGGTGTTAAATGATTCTTAGCCTATGTAAGCACATATGGAAATTCCGTGTAACTGGATATATGTTTTAATTACTAAAGCAAAATAAAGTAAAATATATGAATCCAACCGAATGATTACAGTTCGCACGGTGTTTAGCATCGTATCAGTTTGAACTTGAAATCTTGGTTCAGGTGTATCTATAAGTCACTTCACTTTTCAAGCTACAATAGATTACGGTTCTTTAAGAGTAAATTACTTTCTGCAGAAAATGTTGAATTAACTTACACACGATTCATATAAAAGCTTTGTTAAACATGTGTCTAAATGCCCACGGTAAGAATCACTGCTCCAAATTGCACTGTGTTCTCTTCACATACCTAAGTTTTTTTAATGGTGGGCCAGCACTGTTGTGTCCATGTGCATGTGATATTGTCATTTTTGAATTCGTCCTATCTACACAAGCAGTGACAAGTATAACTTCTTCATCTTCTTTGGATTGTTTATTTGTGTGTAAGTAAGTAGCCATGCAACAGCTCTTTTGTGGGGTGATGCAAAAGGATTTGTGCAAAACAGTAAACACGAAGTTTCCGTCTTGGTTTTCCCTCGGCGTTTAGTTAGAGTCCAACTGAAACAATGATGCGATATTACAGATGTGACTACAACTTAGAAGAATTCCTGTTTTATTTTACGAAACTGAACAGATTTCCATATAGTCGATAACATATCAATAGCAGAGCATCCTTACTTATACTTACTTACGTGTTCATCACTTTCAGTAGAAGAGATATTACTTCCGAAGCAAAAGTACTGGTCAACTAATTTCAGAGGAGATGGCATCTTCTCGATAAAACAAATGAACAAACAAATTTGAAAGACGATATGAGAAAGTAAAGCGGGTTAAACTGAAGAAAGAAGATTATAAGCTTAAAGTTCTTAATATTCTGAAAAGGAATTAGTAGACAAAAATGAATATAAATCGCCATTAGGGGAATTAGAATAATTAACAAAATATCACGTTTAGATACGTCGTAACTTTTTTTTTTTAACCTAAGAAATTTTAATGAATCATTTTTAAAAAAAACTCCAGAATAAATGAAATTTTAAGACCAGAAAAAATAAAAAGAGTACTCAGTTATACTCAACATTTTCACAAGTATTAGATAGTTCAATAATAAAAAACACAAGGAATGGACAAAATGACGGTAAAGCCTACACCTGAGACAACTTTCGAATATGAATAATCTTAAAAAAAAAAAACTTTTTGATCCATGGCACAAAAAAAAAAAAAAAAAATTGATAGATACAACTACACCACGTCAGATTTGTCCTGGGAATAACAAACAACCTAATGATAAACCACATTTTCCAAATATCCATAAGTAAAGCCATATCATTAGATGTAGTTATAACCAGGCCATCCCTTTTTCTTAATGGAGGTACTTCTTTGCATGGAGTACAGACATTGTATTCTATGTTCTGTGGACAAGGCGGAAGTATATTTTAGAGACACTTCTAAGACGAGTGATTTTAGGTACGCCTGAAGAGAAACAAAGAAGTGATTTAAATGTTCACGAAAACGGAGTGTAAAGCAAATAATCATTGATCTGGAGTTGGAAATTATTCTAGAATAAATGCAATCTATCACTGAGACAATAACTTACAGGGTCAAGTGGTGTAGATCCATCTCTCCAGCTTGTCTTCTTCTTCGGCAGGTGGTCTATATATTCGCAATCTTTTATAACATTACCACGCTGCTCGACCTTCCTTGCGAAGATGAATAAACTAGTTAACATTTCCTTTTCTTTTGTACACATTCTTTATTCAAATTTGTTTCTTGTTTTGTATATTATCGGTTCATATGACAATCGGGAATAAACTTAAGCTGTAGATCGACGTGGAAATCCATTTTACTTGGCGGTGATAGGCTAAATAATTTAACGTTGAAATCTAAATTCTAATTTCTAGTATCGATCTGTCACTAGAATAAGATCATCTAATCATATCCAAATTCCCCCCAAAAGATAATTACCTTTCGATTAACAGATGATCTTAATTCAAATAATTTACTGTTACAGGGAATAAACTATTCTTATTAAATACGAAAAACATACATTCAATTTTATGGTTTCAAGTGTTACTATTCACTAAGTACATGGCTTCAAGTAATTATTTCTACTTAATAATGGCCATGTATGCGTTATATGGTTTTAAGCCAAACATAATAATCCTTAATAAGTGAAGTAAGTAGGCCTCTGTAGTCGAGGGTGACCCGAAGGCTCCCTTTTCGATAGCTACTACACCAAGGTGTAAGGGGAGGGTGCAACTCCTTTCCCTGGATTGCTCCACATTACCCTCGATCATGACTTTATAATGCTGAGTGTTAAGTAAAGAAGCGTCAAGTACTATTTTTTGAGTCTTTGGTATGACTCTACCAGGCCATTGGCAAACACTCTAACCAACTCGTTCGCACGAACAGTTTTCGATAAAAGGACAGTGTTGAAGAGAAGTTCACCTGGCTATCATTTTCCTTTTCCAACTGTAGTCATCGATTCAAGGGAAAACAGCTATGCTTGTCTGATTATTCACCTATAAATTGAGGTAAAATTGAAAGATCTATACCATCCCAAGGACATTAGCGCTATGTAAATTACTCATATAATTTGAAATCAAGTTGACCCATACGTTTCCAACGACAATAATCATTACACCACAAAACACTAATATCTATATAACTTTTAGATAAAACCCTAGCAAAGATTACCGCTTCAGGTAAGAGTGGAGCTGGGTCTAACGGAAATAAAGAAGTACTCGGCACTCACAATAACTCCATTATTGGATGCAATTTAGAGACATGAAAAGGTAAGTTTTCTTACACCTCTGCAGGGCATACAGTCACTGCTGAACACATTTTTTTTTCGCAAAAGCGCTAAGAATAGAAAGCTTACAAGAGGCCATGTTACCGAAACATTTGCAAGCACCTTCTTTATGGGGTCTCATATCTTCCTCTCTCATGAGTAATTACGGCTGCAACGTATGTGAATTAGCCGGGAATATTGCTCCTATAGAACGTTTGTTTTGTTTGTAGAACATCACACAACTAAAGATCTACTCGTCGTCTGATTAATATTAGAAGTTTTCGTTAGTTTGAAATAGGTAAACATTTCTGCACTAGATTGATTGCTTGTTCTGTTCTAAAACTATTGTCTCATTTGCATATGCATTTCCAAAACAAATGTAACAACCGATATTGAAGGCATTTAAAAGAAGAACTTATAGAAAATGTCGTATAGATAAGATAATAAAATAAATACTTTTTTAGGAAAGTGTAAACAGTTTGGATTTTACAATACAATAAAAAGATGGCTTTAGCAAACAGCAATTGTTAAGAGAAATAGAAAAAAAATTAAGAAAGTATAAATATTCGTTACTTTACAACTTATTCGCTGCAAAAAAATATGTTTCCCGAAGAAAGGAACAAGGAAAATCCATAATTGTTAAAAAATGAAAAGTAACCTTTTTAGTAGACCATGAAATGAAAATTAGAGTAATAAACAGCTTAGAAACCAGGTCGTTAAAATGTAGGTACATTTTGGATAATATTAAAACTATTTTTTTCTTACTTAGAACGTTTTTCGTGGTGTAATGGTAAGCAAACGAGGCGATCAGACTATTATTGATGAATCGAATCCTAACTTGTGACCCACTCCTTTGGCTTTGCACCTTGTGCTAAATAAATCTCTTTTATTTATTTAAACAGCAAATCTAGCATTGAACAAAAAACCTACAGAAAATTAATATATAAATCAATTTATATTACTCTTACTATCGTATTTCACTTAAGTCACGTTGAGTTTCAATCAAACCACCATGGTTAAACCCCAATGAGCAGAATCGACCACTTATAACATCAGACACTGTAAGCAATATGAAACATGTATGACAACATAATCAAAGCTTTATGAATTGTAACACTTCTGTGGAAATTTATTCGAGCAATTAGAGATAGATTGATTAAAACTTTTCAATTGCGGCAGGTTAAATACTTATTTCACATCCTTATTGCAAGTAGCAAACTAGTCTCGTCGTTTAAAATAGGTTAAATAATAAAGGGTGTATTTTTTCTAATCGAATTGTTAAAAAATTATCTTTGAATGAGTCAATTTACATGTAGTCCATCAAAAATTAAATTTGTTATTTCCTGATATTTCTTCTAAGGGATTTAATCATCCGTATCCATGAATACCTAAGATACTTTAAAAATCAAAGGAATCTTGAAATTAAAATTCTCAGATCAAGAAAAGATATTAATCGATCTACCGATCTATTTTTTTTCTGAAGGAGTATTTATACTCCTTGAAAGAATAACACTAAAGCCTAAGCTTCGTAAGTTTACGAGGCTATTAGTTGTTCGCGGTAAATCTATTGATATCCTGTCGGTGGGATAAGTCAAAATTACCATTATTATTTTATTCTTTGCGATTTTTTTGTACGATTGTTATATTTTGACCTTCGACCCGGCCCCAAAATGCTATTCCAAGGTGATACACCGGAAGGAAGCGACACATTCCAATGACCAGTAATCGAAAGAGATCGCGTGGGCGGATTAAGGCTTATGATATGGGACAAGGTGATGGTCCCATTGTGCCACTACAGTGATGCACCGGAAGAGAGTAACCTCTGAACTGCATGACAGTTATTTCCGCTTGATGACGATTAAACATTTGATTTCAAAGATCAAGTGGGCGATCGTGTGGGCGTTGAGTTATTATTTAACTCAGTTGAGTTTGGGTCCCAGAGCAGTTGCCAGTAGAATTCCAGACACCTAGATACCAGATGTGGTAGGGAAAGCCACACCCGACCGAGGGGGCCCTCGGAAAGCCCCGATGGAGTGGACCCCAACATCAGGAGAACAAGAAAGACACAACGTGACGGTCATAACAGTGGGGTCAAAATATGAAGCATATGTTCGGTCTCCAGCACCCTCTCACATGCAAACCTTGAACAACCCTTTCGAACCCTTGCAATAAAGAGAGAGGTAAAATATTGTAAAGAAGTCTTCCGGCGTTTTCCTTCATGCATCTGTCTTTGTCACTGCGTCGTTTATCTTTATTATTATTGAGTCGTTATGATACGGCAAATGAGTATGCAACACGAATAGGTGATCTTCTTCAGTTATCTGTGGGTGAGATTAAGTTACCCCATGTCTCCAGAAGATTTACTCGAACTCATATTAAAAATTCCGTGGTCTGGATAATCGCGATATTCCCTGATCTTCAATTGCCTATGATTCCTTTCCAGACATTTGAGGACAGTACCAATACCACCGACTACAAAAGTTATCAGCGACATCATTTTTTCCCACAACAATTTTCTTTCCCTATCATCATTATTTAACTCCACGCGTGTTTATCATGACCAATGTTTTCTGACAGTCTTTAAAATGAGTCACCTTACATCTCCAGGACTCTTATCAGTATTCTGATCGATATCAACATAACTGTAGTCTCAATATTTCCGATTCTACCTCTGATTGAACATTTCTGCGAAGAGATTGTCCCTCGAATAATGAAGAAGCTACCTGGTGGTGTCAATTATTGAATCCATGGGGGTCGCCTGTTCTGATTCCATTAGCCATAAGCAGGTACAAGTGTTAAGTATTCCTGTATTATTACTCACTGCAGTCAGGATTGAACCTGCAACCTCCAGATGATTGTCTACTTAAAGAACCAATACCCACAACCATTACGCTATATAGAATCGATTCAGGAGAATGAGACGTATGAATTTCTTACGATTTGGAGAAACAAATGAATCACCTAATCTTTGTCCGACGACCACACCTAATAATAATCAATAAGAAAATGAAAGAGAACTTGCTGGCAGGGCACAGAGTAAAATTAAAAGAAAGTGATAAGAGAACTTAATACATAGATCTTACTAGTAAGATGTTTTTCTGAAGAAAGCCAGGGGACATATTGGCCGAAACGTTGTGGTAATAACAATAAAGATGAAGTCAATAGTCCAAAAACCCTTAATGATAAAAATCATCAAGCTTCGTCTCAGAAATGTACACAACTAACACGTGGTGTCCGTTGTCAACTTTCTTCCTGTTTCGATGGATTCTCAGACTAAACAGACAGCGGATAAAACAGTGAATGTTCATATTAAAAGTCGGGTTTTGTTTCTTGTCCACTTAGCAAATGGATTGCCCTCACCAACATAGCAGTTAACTTCTAACGTTTTCAGCTGCTGCCACACTGTCGACGGTAATTTGGCTATAATGCTAACAATATTAATTTGGCTCCATGTCACCAGGGAAGAGAGCAAAGATATGATACTCTGAGAAGAGGTGCCGATCTGTTTGTCAGATTTCTGTCATAATTTGTAGTACTTTGCTAATTGTAGGAATATTTGATATGACAAATAACTCATAAGATTCAGAATATTCAAAACAAAACTCAGTGTCAATATATGTTAATGAAAATGAATAGATGGATATATTATTAGGAAAGTTAAGTTGACCTTTATTTAATTTGATTAGAGATCATTTTAATACGATGGAGCGATGGAGTTAGAAACAAAATAGCCCAAAATATTAACGACGTCACAGACAACATTTGTATCAGTAGAAGCAGAAAACGTGCCTTCATTACTATTACGATTATCATCACATTACAAGAAACCAGATGAAACAGTGTATGTGTTTAAACAACTAAGCTTCATCTCATCAATTGGCTAGCCTCTGGAAGTATTAAGTAAATTTGGCAGCCGTTGTCGAGGGTGACCCGAAGGCTCTCTTTCCGATAGCTACTTCACCAACGTGTACGAGAGGGTGCTACTCCTTTCACTGCATTGCACCACATTACCCTTGATCCGTACCTCATAATGCTGAGAGTTAAGCAAGGATCCATCAGGTACCATTTTTTGAGCCTTTGGTATGACTTGACCTGGGATTGAACCTAGGTCTCTCGGTGAACACTCTAACCATCATACCAATGTCCGGTTATTCCTCGCTAGCAATATCACACCTACTGAAAGTAATTTCGAGTTAAAGGTAATGTGTGCACTGCAATTGACAGGTTATCAACTATATGGAAATCTGATATCCCAGATAAAATTGAAGACTATTTAAAAAGTATCGTATCGGTGCTATTGTATATCTCCACTTCTTGGGCTCAAAACAAAATGCATTGAGACAAATCTTGACAAGGAAAATGGGTGATTGTTTTCAACTAATCCTGGAAGCAGCACCCTAGAAAATATCAGTTGTACAGATATTTACTTGCCATCCTAAATCCCATCCAACTAAAAGGAAAAAGACATGAAGAACTCTGCTGAAGAAGTAAGGATCAATTCATCATCGACGTTTTCTTATGGTCATCAATACATGGGCATAGTGTTGACCGCCCAGCAAACATCTTTACTCATAAGAACTGTGTGGAGCCTAATTAGATGTTACCTGAAAGTATCCAAGCGCAAGAGACTGCTATTCTAATTTTATATACGTATACACTATCACCGATATTGAGTGTCTATATATATATATATATATGCAGAGAGCCAAGACAATTCCTTTTATGGGCTAGCTATGATAATAGTGTACGAAATACGTGGTACTTTCAATAAGTTTCCACACTTTTTTGTACAGGCATTTAAAATTGTTGTAGACTATTGGAAATTCAGTATATTATTGCTATATATCTTATGAGATGACTGACCGACGTTTATGATTTCAGGTTCAATTGAACAGCTTCAGCCTACTAAAGCCTGATTGTCACAGCCGGTGAATTTCAAAAATGCAATATGGATGTGAGGAAGAACAATATGCAATAAACTTCTGTTTGAAACTTGGAAAAAATGCCACAGAAACGCATGGAATGCTTCAGACTTCTTTTTGAAAATCCTGCATGGATCGAGCATCAGTTTTTAGTGGCATAAGAGATTCAAGGAAGGCAGGGAGTCTGCGAGAGATGATGATAGGTGTGGGAGGAGTAAAGAAGACAATACACCAGAGTTGACTGGCCAAAAGGTTAGAGTTAGGGTTACCATATTGAGGTTTTAAGAGAGTTCTGGAAGATATTCCGTCAGAAGAGGCCAGCACTCTTCCAATCAGGCCAGTAGCATTTCCACCAGGACAATACACCAGTCCACAACTCAATCCTTGTCAAAGACTATTTGACCAAGTTAGGCATCAAGACAGTTCCTCAGCCTCTTTCTAGTCCAGACCTTGCTCCCTGTTACTATTTTTTTTATTCCCTACGCTCAGAGACTGTCGTTATGAGACAACCGAGGAGATGAAAGAGGCTGTGACACGCTCATGAAAGAAAAATTCCATGGGACCTTTCAGAAGTTGTTGGAACAGTACAACAAGTACATTGCAGCTGGAGGAGATTACTTCGAAGGGGACCAGAGTTTCATTCGAAAAAAGTCTTGAAACTTATTTAATGATCCTCATACTGACTAGGTAGGAAGATGAAATAGCAATAAAAAAGGAAACCACACTTTAAGAAAAAATGAAATTCCATTTAAAATTATAATTGAATGGAACTCTGAGGCAATATAAGAATGTTGAATGGAATATGTATTTACCCAACCCCCACTCCAAGAGCAGTTTTCCGTACAGGGTCCAATTTTAGATGGGTTACATCTGATTTGAATATAAAGTGTTCTATGTTTCCGATGTCATCTCAAGGCTAAAGAACCATATCTGCGCTTCTATTCAACAATATCTGAGAGGAGAAAAGATGAATTTATCCCTTTAACAATGTAAAACCCAAAAATTCTTGTCTATGTTCAACAGTCATTATACTTGAGAGATTGTTCTTATTTTTTTTTGACATTGTATATAAAAGCGGCACTAAAATAAAACTAATCAATAACACTATAGCCTTATAGCTAGGAGCTGAATTTTGATCAAAAATTTACGCAGTATGATATACAATCTTTGTGATTAATAAAGGAACATTGGTTTTAGCAAACTGACAAGGAAGTATATGATGAAATGAAATATTTATAGTCAAAAACAAATGCTTTTTGCATGATGAAATTACTGACTTATTGATTTACTTCCATAAAAAATGTAAAATTATATGAGATACTGTGATGAAGACACACAATTCCATTAAATTGTTTTATTGTTTATGAGCCAGCAAAAGAATTTCCGTCAGATCATAAACTTACCAATTTCTACTAACCAATGAACATACACAAAATGTGAAGAAATGGAGAAATATCTGGAGTAAATCCAAGAACGTTGAAATTTCCACTTACAATAATATTGCAGATAAAATAAATGAAGAAATAGTGAACTTTTATTATTAATTCCAATATCTGACTGGCGAATTTCTTGTAATTCATCAAAAGACCCAAAAGTTGAAATTAGATCTAGACATCTAGCTCATTCTTTAGTTTATGCTATTAGTCCAGCCATCAGTATTGCATAGTATTTGCATATTTCCCAATAGATATGTTTTATTCTATCATGTCTTTCTTTATACTCTATCAATGTTAGGATTAGGCAAACGGACACTAAGCGGCCACTTGATGGTCTTTTGTTCGAACATTCAACGTATTGGGATTTAATGTTTTGATAGTTTCTAGGTAGTAGGCCCTGATCATGTGCTGCTATTATTAACCCTTCGGTTTACATCTTCAGTTCAATAAATTTTAGCTATCAATTTATTTTTACATTATTAAATTTCGCATACCTCCGCAGCAATATCTCATCAACTGAAAGACATGTTTATATACACCTAGCAAAGAGGCCGACTGATATTGATAGATTATCGATCATATAGAAGAATGATTTATCCAATAAAATAAAACAGAACTTCTTCCCAGCGGTAGCTGTGTCTGTACTACTGTATAGATGCACCGTATGGACGCTAAGAAAAGGCATAGAGAACCACCTAGATGGGAACTACAGAAGTTTGATACAAGCTATTTAAAACAAATACTGGAAGCAATACCACAAGAAAAAAAATCAGCTATGAGACCACTTTCATCGCCTCTCAAAAAACATCCGTGTAAGACGAACAAAACTTGAGGGACACGTCAGTAGAAGCAAGGCCAAACTCGTAAGTGGCGTTCTTCTATAGATCTCATCATATGGAATGGCCCGTGATGGCCGACTAGAAAGAACTTATTCAAATCTGATCTGTACCGAAACAGGGTGTAGTTTCAAAAAGCTGCTGGGATGAGTGAATATAGGGACCGATAGAGGGGAAAGAGTAAGTGAAAGCAGTGTTATCAGCGTGATTTAATGATGATGATGATGATGATGATGATGAATATATATAACCATATCTAATTCTTCATACACATCATCCATGTTGAGGATTTTCGTTCCCATGTTTTTTCACTGCTGGTGTTCTTTTATCTTCGGTTTTGTTTTTCCAACAAATAATTTTTCTTCTTTTATGTTTATTTCTTCCGATGAGTTGTTCAGCAAATCTGATGCTTTCTTTATGAACTAAATGTTTTTCTTTTTTTTGCTTCTTTTGTGAATTTCCTTAATCGTAAGTTCGTTGTTTTGTAGGTCCAATCTAGTTTAATGAAGTATTTCCACTATTTTCTTTCTTGATGATGAAATGTTCTATAACTGCTTTTGGGGGGATTTATTCTTGGCAGAGTATTAGTTTCCTTAATTAAGGTTATAAAATTTAAAGCGTATTGCAAGTGTGTTAATGGTTATAACATATTTTTTGCATTGAATTGTTTTCAATATATGATTTATTTTCCAATACATTGTTTTCGTAATTTTTCTTTAGTCATTCTATGATTGACACTAAATTCGCTTAATTAATTACTAAATACTTTTAGGTTGAATCTGTAATTTCTGTATTTATATATTTAATGATATTTTTGAAAGCGAGTATTTCCAAAAAGTAACGTTTCAAAATTTCTCCAGTCCACATTTTGTTCCCAACGGTGTCACAAAATCTTTTCAATGTGATTAGACTTTCTAAATCAACATTTTTTATACATAAAATTTTATTTTGGATGACCTTTATTGTTTTAGATATACCTTTATTGTGTTTGTTTTGGTTGTTTTTTTTAAATAGTATATCGACAATTGTGGGTTATTTAAAACCAAATCCGGTTCATACAATATTAAATACATGATTTTTAACACATTTTGTTGATAACATTTTTAAACAAGCCTGAGCTCTTTTTGCAAAATGCAAGAAAGTTTAAAGTATTTCTAACACTAATAATTCTATTAATTATCCCTCTTTTGTTTGCGCACAGTTAATGTTTTTAAGTATTGTGACATAAAAGTTATCTGTGTGCATACATTTAAATGAATGTACATATATGATTTATAAGAGAATAATTTGTTGGCATAGCGTTTTTAAATTTACTAATTTATTTACGTGTTGTAACGGTTTAAAGCGCTGGACTGCGGAATCGTAATAAGTGAGATCGAACACCAGCCGTTCTTTTACGGAAAAATATCATTGGCAAAGGTATGACCCCCTTATCTTCCGAGCTATGGGTTAAATAGTACCGCTTTGATATTTAATAACCTACAAAGTTGGATATGCCATTAAACAAATAGACCAAAATCTAATTTGCTTGCAGACTTGTATGGCTGTTTTTTCTATGAAGTTAAATAGTTTCAAATATTGCTATGTAATACTAGAATTTCCCTCCAATATTATCGTTTGTTTGCACTCAGTTAAATGGTTATAAGAATTGTTATGTAATACTAATAATTCATTTCAGGGATACATTTTAAGTGTTTCATGTATTCCTATTAAACACAAAGGATTATATTCAAAATTATGTTATATAATTAAGGAATGATTTTTTCATTATTAATAATTTTTCGTTAATTAGATTTTATCATTCAGTTTGGTAGGGCTTTGAACAATTCGTTTAAGAGTCTGGGTACATCGTCATTAGGAGTAGTTTTACGCTCGTGTGCATAGGATGTGACAATCACTCTTGTCATAATAAACCCCCAAACAGGAAATGGGGCTGGAGTGTGGATGGCGTCATGTTCGGAAGAGAATGTCCAGAGAATTTGAGGATTTTGAAAAAGAGTTAGTTGAGATTGGACCGTTGAGGCTTAGGGTTGGGTCTTCTGCAGTTGAGGCATATAGTCAAATTTTGCAGATCACTACCGACAGAGATCTTAAACTACACGAGATATGCTGCACGTTGAGGTTGAGGTCAGCATAGTAAGAATTGTGTCTCTCTCCTCGTGTCGCCATGGACCAAAGTCAAGTAATTAATAAACCATTCGTATCTGAAACAACAGAGTCCGCCTGTGTTTAGTATTGGTGTATGTATTGTATTACAATACTGATTGATATCATTATGATTATGGCTGTGGTATATAACAATGACTCATACCTTTGCTCACAGTTAAATGGTTTCAATTATTGCTATGCATCACAAAAAAACATCAGTCATTTGTTTCCACGCAGTTAACATTTTAAATTTAAAAAACACATAGAGTTGTTCCTCTCGGGAAATTAGAGATTTTTATTTTCGGAACACTATAATTCTGAGGTAAGCAATTTATGCTGCAGATTGTGGTCATTTGATATCAGTCACATGGGAATGTAAAAAAATAGATTTGACGATACTGGTAGATGCAAAATTAAAAAGAAAAAAACTTTCTAAGCGAAGAAGGCCCCAAAATACGGGGATTTAATAATACAAACGGATCATCCGATCTCGTCTGAATCTAATTTTAGTCATCGAAAGAAAATAAACATGCTAATCACGAGAGTTCGCCATTCCAGACGATCAAAAAGTTAAAATTAAAAAAATAAATAAATAAACAGATAAAACAGAATACAGTCATTCAATAAATAAAGGAATAAAATGAAATAGACATCTAGAAAATAAATAATCAAAATAAATATATAAATAAATAAATAAATAAATGAATAAAAAGGAAGATTGCCAGAGAGTTTTAAAAAATGGAACATGGCGGTGAGAGTAATATTAATCACCGTTGGAACTCCCGAAAAAAACCAGCAGAACCTTGAACTGAGAACAGGGTAACTTGATATCTGAGAAAGGATCGAGACATCCAGGACAAGTGAGATCGTTTAGGAATACGTAAAAGAGTCCTTCTATTTTAAAATTCAGGTGAGAGACAATTAAAATATTTAATGATTTTAATATTCTTGTTTTTTTTTTTTTTTTCGGTTTTCCATCTGAACTAATGAAATTAGTTTATATCGTAATTTTGTTGAACTATCAACAAGAGCCATTTGTAATGCTTGATTAAATAGGAATAATAAACAATCGTTGCTCAAAAATGCACACAATAGATGCAACGAGTATTTGCTAGCATAGTATCAAACCATTTCATCGTCAATAGATGACATTCAAAATTTCAGGAATTCTTTTTCAGAATATTCTATACTTTCCAAAACAATCTCTGTATTTGTTCCTAGTATATTAATAAAAGCAAATGGAACATTAATTAAATTTACTCTATGTTTATACACACTTGTGTATTATGGAGTTTAAAGCAAACATTTTTTTAAATATCAGGAATGCACATCAAAATATATTTAATGATGCTTTTACAATATTTATTGTAGCTTTTCTCTGAAACAAAATTGAAGATTCTAACAAGGATCAGATGATTGAATTTGCTTTTTTTTCCATTCTAGTATATAAGATTATGAACAAAGAGTAAGATTTCCCTATTGATAAAAATATGTATTATCTAAATCTTGTCAATACGCTGTTGGAATATCAAACCTTCAAAAGAAACTTTGAAGCTTTTATAGTCGATTTACTTTCGTCACTTCAATGTTGGTTTATTATAGGAGGAAATGTATTTTTAAAATAAAAATTAATGCGGTTAATCTATCTGTAATGTTTCAGTTATTTGGTGACACATTCTACATACCAGATTCATTTTAGAGGCATTTCTTTATTTATCAACACACACGAGATAAATTCAATACTAATGCATATATTTTTTTTATACTTGTCTTTAATTGGAATCATTTTGAGATGAGGCTTCTTAATCTGAGAATTAATTTTTATTTATTGCGGAGTTTTTGTCCTCATCTTGGTAGTTTTTTTTTTGTGTGTTGTTTCTTCTTTCACTACGTTTCGGCCAAATTTCACCTCTGGCCTTCTTCCCGACTCTGGAAGACCAGATAAGGATTTATAAGACCAAAAATCTTTCCTTGATTGCCCTTCGGATAGAGGCGTTGAGTATCTACGCTTCCTGGTGAGCATTGTCAGAAGATGGCGGTTTCAAATCCTACCCAAGCCGGCCAGAGGTTTACTTGGTCAAAAACGTGGTGCGATAGACAACAACTATGGAAGTCAGTGGATACGGTTACAAGACTCAGCATTCCTATCCAAGGTCGCGGTAGAAGAAGGCCAGCGGTAAAATTTGGCCGAAACGTAGTGAAAGAAGAAACAACACACACAAAAAAAAAACTACCAAGATGAGGACAAAAAGTCCGCAATGAATAAAAATTAATTCTAATGCATCTATGTTGTAAAGTTCATGTTTAAAGGGTTATTCGTGACATATATTAATACATATATTCGTGGTAATTCTTTTGTCAGTAAGTATATTAATGCTAATGTCGGTGCTAATAAAAATATGTATGGGATATTACTTTCATTCACACTTCTAAGTGTGTTAATAGCTGTATCAGTTGGTTTATTTAAGGAAATTTCTGTAATAATTGCTGTATTTATGATGATTATCATTAGCCTAATCTTCTGATTATGACATAAGAAAGTTATAAGTAAATATATATGGCATTTTACACGTACAATTTGTTTTTATTTTAATTTACTTTCTGACCAATCAGATTCAAATGCATGTTAAGGATATACAATTTGTCACAAAAGTCAGCTCCTGTATTCAATAAATGCGAAAACCATGGAAAAACTGAATCCATCATCTTTTCCGATAAATACGGTAGCAGTTCTATAAAAATATTCCTGCAAAATAAACTCCCGAATACGCCCAGAAAAATCTCCCTATACTCAAAAGGTCTTGAAAGTTTTCTTTGATGTCTGCACTATATATATATATATATATACATTGTCATCCACAGACAGACTGTTTCGTTGTATCACAACTCTTCGGTGTGGTTAGACATGTAGGACGCTTCACCGACATGCTCCTCTGAATATCAGACGCTATTTTACTGACACTCCTTTGAACATGCACAACCCACTTCCCTTTCTAAAATTATTACCAACACCAACCTCCAACAGACTAACATTAGTTTGATTAGGTTTCTTCCGAGTCTTTTTTTTCTTGCTGACATCTTCATTCAAAACTTTGAAATAAAACATATTTAACAACTGTGCTAAATCATGGATAAAATACACAAAATTGGATTAAAGCATATTTTTTTTTAAATTAAAAGAGTTATCCGGTGCAGTCCCTATTTTGATTGTATCTATTAAGTAATCATTAATCTTAATAGATTTATATAGTTTCAATATATGTATTTACGGCTATCTCCAACATTTACTTCTTTAACAACGATACGAAATGGTAACAGAATTATCAAAATGTAATGTCACAAAACATATATATATATATATATATATATATATATATATATATATATATATATATATATATATATATACACTGTTAGGAGTTTATGCTTCAGTCAGAAAGGTGCTCTAATTCTGGCCAGTAAAACTAATAATAAGTAAAGGTTTACTCGCCACCTCCGAACAATTTCATAACAATTAGTTTCACGTATTTCTTTTAAAATTACAATAAACAAATGAAATGTATCTCATCTGATGACAAGTTTCATTTCATGATTGTATTTTTATTAGCAAATAATAAAAAAAAGGTGAATTTAACAGAATGAATAAATTTAGAAAACACATCATTAATATAATATACAACTATCAAATGACAGTTTAAAATATAGCATCTTTCCTATCACACCTCATACAAAAGTACCTACCGAGTCATCCTTTTCGTGGGAACCACTGGTTCTGAAAACACCGGTTTACAAAAATAAATTTTTGGTCTGAGGCAAGAATGGAGATAGGTGTTTTTTGTTAATTTGGGTGTGCTGAATTCAAATTTATAAATAGTTTTGCTCTATCACCTCTAGTTTTCTGGCTTTTAAATAGTCTCATTTTAGTATAAACAGAGAATATATGTGCATATTTCAAGAGTTGCAGCAGCTCATAACAGATAAAACAGAATAGATAAAGAAAACTGATTGAATCAATATTCTTGGATGACACATTTACACAATTCATAGACAGTCAAAATGTGTTTTCTAAGAAGATCTGGTGTATTTTGCCTCCGGGATGTCACGCAAGAGCATCCAGCAGAATCGCCCATCGTGTCGGAGTTCCATTTGCCTTGATAGTTGCTCTCCATCTTCGTAATGTCTTCGTGGAATATTTCTCCATGCTCATCACTCACAGTTCCAAGGTTTGGCGGGAAGAAGTTGAGGTAGGAATGGAGAAAATCAATCTTGAGTGACATTCAGCACTCTCTATCCTCGTAAGACTTTAGGAACTTCTCAATACAGGATTGGTAATCTGGTACGCATGTGTTACCAAGGAAGCCACTGCAGACTGACTTGAATGCTTCCCATGCTGTCAGTTCCTTTAAAAAGCTCCTCAAAATCAGTATCCTTCAGCACTTTTCGGATCTGAGGTCCGACAAAGATGCCTTCTTTGAGGTTAGCAGCACTAAGACCTGGGAACACAGTAGACAAGTGTTGGAAGGCAGCACCATTTTTGTGCAACGCCTTCATGGAATTCTTCATCAAACCAAGCTTATTGTGAAGAGGAGGAAGATGCACCTTATTCATGTCCACCAGATGATTCTCCTTGTGGCTGTGTTCGGCACGAACAAAAGTGCTTCTAGACCACCAGTCTTTCTGCTTGTAATGCTGGGATACAGCTCTACTATCACAGAGAGAAAGAAACAACAGTACTTTGTGAAGCCCGCTTGCATACCCATAAGAATACCAATGACCTTGAGGTCCCCTCACAGACTCCATTGGTACTCGCTGTATTTAATAGCTTTATTGCAGTAAGTCCATGGTAGCAGGGTTTACAACAGATGTGTGGACCCCAAGGCTTGTCCTGATCACCAATTTTACAGTCAAAATAGCGATTCTGAGGAGGGAAGTGATGGTTAGACGCTGTGCAACTGTTGTGAAAGAAAGAATTGGCCTTGTTGAGGCATCGTCCACATTTTGACGTGCTTGAAGCCATTGGAGTATCTGAAAATATAACAAAGTAAAAGTAAATGTGCATTTGAAAATTTAATACTAATATTTAGTAACCCAAAAGATGTGTAACACGATAGTTGAGGGACATCAAACTCCTGCGCCGTCTGCGAGACAACCTCTTCCAATGACTGCCAGAGTGTGGATCGAGACCTGCTTCCTTAACTGTCAAAATCCGTCTTGATATATATATATATATATATATATGTATATATATATATATATAATGTAATGTAATACTATCACTTACATTTAGTGCATAATAACTAAAAAGTAAGCCATAAGTCTCACAATATTAGAATTAACCCTGAATTCATATACGCGTTTATGTACCGTATATGCACAAAAATGCACACTATGCATATCTAAAAAAGTAGAGGTGATGAGTAAAAACGGATTTCAAATTTGAATTTAGCACCCTCAAATTAGGTAAAAACGGGTATTTTTGTGCTTGCCTCAATTTCTTTGTAAACCAGTTCAATTGTATTACCTATTATCCAAGCGCAATAGACTGCTGTTCTAATTTTATATACGTATACACTATCACCGATATTGAGTATATATATATATATATATATATATATATATAGTGTGTGTGTGTGCGCGCGTGTGTGCGCGTGTGTGGGTGTGTGGGTGTGTGATCGTGTGTGTGTTCAACAAATATTGTTGTGAGAAAATAAGCCTTTAATTGATAGAAAAATAAAATAATCACACAACTAACTTTTAATGGAAGAGAAGAGAAGTTGGATCCTGTGAGGTAATGGCTAAAGTGCTGTATTGGGGCCTCGAACTAAATTAATTCGAACTCCAGTTAGGGATTTATTTTCGTTTCATACACGGTAAAACCATGAACTCCTTCATCCCCGCTCTTCGCAATAGTTTAAACTCTATCATTTCTTCTTCTACGATGACTGATTTGACACCAAATGACCCACAAAGATTGATAAGCCTCTAAACAAAGAAGAAAAAAGAAAACAAGAAATAATTGTACCATTTTGATGGAATTATCTATCGTATCATTATATATATATATATATATATATATATATATATATATATATATATATATATATATATATATACATATTTAAAGCAACATCTTTAAAGAAATCTAAATTTAAAATCTTTTTTTAAAGAGAAAAAAGAGATATATTGTAACGTAAACATTGAAGAAGAAGTGTACATAAATATTGATAAATTCATTGTTCTTCGTCCAGAAATACTTCCGCCATTATCAATAATTACGTGCGTCATTTTGCAGTATAATAAAATCTAAACAGAGCATGTAATTTAAAGCGAATAACACTCAGCTTGTACTGAAGGGCTTTGCCAAAATCACCTCAATTGTACACGCTTGTCATTATCAAATGCCTTTAGTCAATAATTATCCAAGTTCTGGCCTGTCTCTCTTTAATAGCATGTCAGTATTTAGTGGTCTCAGCGAGGACGAACATCGGTAACATGACGCCAATCTCTGCAGAAATTTCTATCAACTTAGGCTTCGCTTTAGCGATCCTGTAGTTGTTTCTATTCAAACGATTTGGCCACTCTGACTTAAATATGCATACAGCATTTAATAGACGAGACTGTGCAGCCGAAGCTACATAAGTTCTTGTGCCCCTTGGTGAGCAGGTATGTAGGCAACTCTATATGCATCTGTAAATGGGTCCATTCATGTAAAAGCAGAAGTGTAGGTTTTGTTTGAGGAAAATGACGTAAGAGGAATAAACTTTGAGCTTTCATTTTGGGATTTGCGAATATAATTATATACCAGACGGACGCTAACGCGTACACACATACATACACGCATAGATATATAAATATATGTGTGTATATGCGTATATATAAGTGTGTGTAACACCTATACGAACGCAGGCAAGGTTAATTTTAAATCGTGTCCATGTACCAAACAAACGATTACACATTTCATCAAATGAAATTTCTAAAATCATAGATAAATTTAAGTCAATGTTGGATGAAACATGAATTGTACACACACACAAATGTAAACAGATATATATATATATATATATATATATATATATATATATATATATATATATATATATATACAATTTATTACGAAAACTTTTAATTAAAAAAAATGATTACAAGTGAATTTGACTTACACTACCACAAACACACACACACACACACGCACATACACACACAAAATATCTAAACACACACACACATATATGAAGAAATAACTGTTAGTGAAATCCAAAACATCTTACACACACACACACACACACACACACACACACAACTACCCAGAGTAAAACGACAAAATAGAAAAATATCAAAGAACAATTAGAAATAAACTGACTAAAGTAGACGCATTCTGTGAAAAGAAAGGGAATAAATGAACACCATATAAACCTATAAACAACTGAAAAACATTTAAACTTCAAACACGAGGGAGTTCAAGCCTTATCGAGTACCCCATTCAGAATGCCTTCCGCCATATATGTTCTCTGACGAAAGCAATAAACTGGAATCATGCACTATGTAAGAACGAAATGAAGAAATACATCTTTAAAAAATACAGATCTCTTCGTGGACCTATTCATTTTAAAATATGTCTTTCTCTCTTTGGACCTATAACGAAAACATTCTTACACACCAACACACACACACACATATATATATATATATATATATATATATATATATATATTATCATGAAATCTACGTACCCATTTTTCACAGTTTAGCAAACCGTTAGATATGTTCTAGTATATGAAATGATTCCATTGTTCTATAATAAATACAAATAGGACTCTAGCAGGTACTAATACTTCAGGGCAGATTGGGCCTGTTAATAATGGAAATGAAAGGGTACTTCATATTCCCCAAAATTCCTGTACTAAAGCCTCAACTTCATATGCTTTATCATCAGATCCACGACACTCACAACAGGTAGGCTTAACCGTCTGTAGAGTTGCTGTCGGCGTATTCCACAATTCAAATTTGGTGTCTGGGAATTGTATGAATTCACAAGATGTTTACGCGGAATTCAAAGATACATCTCTTATGGATTTTATCAGATGTTGATGTGAAATATAAAATTACCTCTTTTAAAAGATGATCTTAATTAACTACGATTTCTGAAAATTTGTTAAAATTTGTTAAAATTTTAGAACATGTTAATTATAATTGATTTATCATGCAATATACATAAGTGATATATATACAAGAATATGAACTGAAGCTAATGCACTTTGGAAAATATTAATCTCTCTTATCCTTCCACAGCTTTTGGTATATAGTAGGAAAATACTGGGATCTTTAGCCTTGGTGAAAGCAATGAATCTAGAAGAATTATCCGATTTCACATAAGAAACGTATCGGTTATTGTCATGGGAAATATAATCTACAAGCCAAGGTTAAGTACTAAACTAGGCTCATTCTTATAACTTCGAAAGAATTTTACTTCGGATCATTATTTTACGATGTATGACATCTCGAAATCATTAAAATTATTACACATTATTAAAATAAAAATACAGTAGCGAGCATAAAGATCAGAATGGTTTTAGGAACATGTCTGAATGTGAAATTTTAATTTTTACTTTAAAGCTTTATGGAACACATCATCAAGGAAAAATAAAAATATAATGATAGCTAATATAATTCCAAAATATTAAGCCCCAAACATTTTTTGATAAGATTATTAGAATAATTGTAAAGCATTCGAAAAATATTGATAATCAAAAGATCATAACGATTAAGAAAATCATATTATCATAATGAATACGTCATGCCTAAATGAAAACAGAATCAATAATTCATTAGTACTACATGTGTAGACGGTTACTTTCAATAACAGCTCGACAACTTTTGCTACACGAATGAATTAATGTCTTGCATTAATCAACGGACATTTTCTCCTGTTCTCCTTTCAAATTAATCCATACTACTTCAACGTTTCTTTGATTCTTTTCCGTAGCTATTTCATTTGTAACTTTCAGACATTCTCAATTGGATTAATGTCTGGGCTTTGAGCAGGCCATTTCATAACAGAAGCATCCTCTTCAGAAAGAAATATCTTAACAGACTTCGCTGTGTAACAGAGCGTTATCTTGCATAAATACAGCTGGTTGATTGATTGATTGATTGCAGTTCTCAAATTAGGTAGATCATGTTTCTTCAATATCATTTTGTGTACAGTTCCGTTACATTTACCGTGTAGCCTCACAAGACGTCCTGTACCAGTATCAGACAGTATACCAAACACCAATACACTTTCCTCTCCTAATTTAACCCTGCTTTTTAGTGCACTAAGCCGAATATTGTTTCTTATGACTTCGTCAAAAGAACCTTCTCCTGTCACAACCGAACAGGTTAAACTTTGATTCATCACTGAAATGAATACAATCCCACTGACGTGTTCAGTGGCAAATTTCAATCGGTTCAATTTGTTCTTTTTATAAATGCAAGGTTCGTAGAAGCTAATCGATTGCTCAAATTTATTTCATTAAGTATTCGTGAAATAGGGTGCCTTGATAATTTAATGCCAAGTTTAGCATTAGCTCTTTTAGAGATAGCGGTTGTTGTCGAAAATTGATCCTTTTTTGATTCATTACCAATCCAGGTTTCCTCTTGCAGTAGTTCTTCTAGGCCTACTAGGTGGTTTATTGGCTTCGAATGACCCATTTTCCTCAAGTGTTCTAAAGTTACTATGAATAACACTTTTAGATTTAACCAACAGTCTTTGGAATATCCCCAATCGAGAATTTATCTTCATTACGTAACTTGACTATCAGTTTTGTAAGTTCAAATAATGTCAACGATTTTTTGCCTTGTTTACTATGCAAGGGCCGGTGTAATTTAGTAAAATACCCTATTTTATATTCTTACCCACCAAAAATATGTTCTGTAATAATACAAAATAATTATTAAAATTTAAGGTTTTTTTTAATCGTTCTGATGTTTATGAAAATCTTATTTTTCGAATGTTTTATAATTATTATGAATTTATCAAAATAAGTTTACTGTGCGTTATATTTTGGAATTATATAATTAACTTTTTAATCCTTATTTTACCTTGATAAAATGTTCTATTAAGCTTTTATTTCGAATCTAAAGATTTTCTTAACATCGTTCTGACCTTATGCTCTTTACTCTATATATATGCTGGTGATTCAATGAACTTTCACAGATAGAATAGTGATACAAATGCCGTTGACCGAAGTACTTAATGGAAATATTTAAAAGTTTACTTGATTGATTTATTACTTAGTCTGTGTCACCGTTATTTAAAATTATGTTCAAAAATCGCTGAGGATTGCCGCACTATCATTATATATATATATATATATATATATATATATATATATATATATATATATATATATATAAAATATATAAGGATCATTACATAAGTTCACAGACCTTTTTTCGTGTTGGCACTTTTATGGAGAGTACACACAAGAAAATCGAGTCCCGTTCGAAGTAATCTCCTTTGGCTGCAATGCACTTGTTGTACCGTTCCAACAACTTCTGGAACGCCTCATGGAAGGCCTCATGTTTGAGCGTGTCATTGACTTTCGCCACAGCCTCTTTCATCTCCTCAAATGTCTCATAACGACAGCCTCTGAGCATAGGGAAAAACCAAAAGTAACAGGGAGCAAGGTCTGGACTATAGGCAGGTTGAGGAACTGTCTTGATGCCAATCTTGGTCAAATGGTCTGTGACAAGGGGGAAGTTGTAGACTGGTGTATTGTCCTGGTAGAAATGCCACTGACTCGATTTGAAGAGTGCTGGCCTCTTCCGACGGAAACTCTTCCTGTACCCCCTTAAAACCTCAAAGTAATAATCCTAACCCTTTGGCTAATCAACTACGGTTTATTGAATTCCTTACTCCTCCCATACTTCTCATCATCTCTCACAGACTCCTTGGCTTCCTTGAATCTCTTATGGCACTAAAAAACTGATGTTCGATTCATGCAAGGTGGGCGAAAAGCAGTCTGAAGCATTCCATACGTTTCTGTGGCATTTTTTCCAAGTTTTAAACAGAATCTTATTGCATATCATTCTTCTAAAGTGTCCTCAGAACCAGATTGCATTTTTGAAATTCACCAGCTGTGACAATCAGGCTTGATTAGGTTATATTCCAATCCCCGTTGTAGCTGTTTATTTGAACCTGAAATCATAAAAATCGGTTAGTCATCTCATAAGATGTATTGCAATAACATACTGAATTTTCAAGTGTCTACGGCAATTTTAAATGCCCGTACAAAAAAGTCTGGAAACTTATCGAATGCACCACGTATATATATATATATATATATATATATATATATATATATATATATATATATATAGAGCCGTATGGGTAGGCGCTGGTAATTCCTCGGGACCAGTTTTAGAAGAAAATTTTAAATATAAATGTTATGTTTGAAATATCTTTATTCTTTATAAATTTTCAGTCAGAAGTCTACCAATGATCAAAGGTGATATATCGAGCTACACATGAATCATACGTTGTATCTTATAAAATATCCTTAAGAAGATTAGCAGTAGATCGATTATCGAGAAGCTCTTTTTCACATTTTTCAAGTGTTTCTCGGGTTGATTTTTAAGTATATTCCATCCTACAAATATCGTTGTTAAATGTTATTTCATCCTGTTACCTAAACTAACTCTTACATACCCTTTAAAAATATATCACATTTTTTTGATCGTACAATGGCCTGAAACGTCGCTGCAAATGTTACAAATTTTATCGGGGGGTTTTTGAAAGGAGACGAAGTTGTCAACTAGCAGTATCCTTGCTTTATTATTTGTCTTTTCTTGATACTGAGACTTTTTCTTCTGCAACTTGGATAGTTAATATTGTTTACAACCGAGAGATGATAGCAAAATGAGCATAAACATTTACTGAGCTAAGAATAACGTACAACATAAATCCCCGCGCTTTTGTTATTCGCTGTCTGTTTTTGAAAGTGTTACAGATTGTTTGCATTCAGCATTGTATTTCTTCTAGACCGATTAGTCTGTCAAAATATGAAGCTAAAAGTCAGTGTTGTTTATTTTTGATTCATTCATAAGTAAAAGTTTGATTCATTCATTCCTTTCCTAGGACTCTCGCAGGAAGTGAATCACAAACATGCTTATCCAAAACTTTTATTCTACAAGGTGACTCATTATTCTATCGGAGCTTCTAAAATGTGTTACTAACCAAATTTCACTTAGTAAATGACAATAATAATGGCGTGCCAACTGAGAATCGAACACAATATCAATGGCTTTCTCAACTAGTTTGTTAAGGACGACGTCTTTTGAGGTGTGTCCATTACTTAATGAAAACCAAAGAAAAAAACGTACAAATCAATGAAAAATTTTTCGTGAAGAAATTTCTCTTGCTAAACCATTATTATTGTAAGCTTGTACTATACACACTTAATTCTACATTTTGCAGTAAATACTATCATATATAGTTGGGCAAATACATTATTTCGGCTTGATCTCTGTATCAGAAGCATATTTCACATTTATATGTATGACGTCAGTTTCTTATAATATAAATGTGGTGGTCATTAAACTCACTTTAATATAATGGGTCGATAGATTATGTTTAAATAAAGAACTAATTACCATTGAGATAATTTTGACTGTGATTTGAGCTAGATTTCATTTATTTTCTGCAGGCGAAAAACAGGATAAAGGAAAAGAAGGGAAATAACTGATCAAAATGTCAACACAAATTGGAAGAAGATCACAAAATATGTTAAGTTCTAAGCTAGGTAAATTCACTAAAACGTTGATAAAACCTGTCAATCTATTGATATCAACCACAAGCATTTGAATCCTCAAAGAAATATTCAACGGTATCAACTATTTTTTGATCAAAGGCTATACGATGACCATTTCCGCGATTGCAAGTGCATATGTGTTGGGTATCACCTACCTTTTCAGCATAATGAGCTGTTAAATCTGCCATATATGGCAGTAGCGGAGATCAGTCTGGGAAGAATAAGCCTACAAGTCAGACCAGAAGAGCCGTTCCTATTGTTGAAGTATATCATTACTCTATCACTAATCCTATGTTCTTATTACTAACAGTCTCTCTCTTGTAAATACTCTTTCCTGTAAATATAACTATTTTAACTCACATATCGTTGTTTGTCGTATTATTACTACTAGTTGTGTTCACTAACCAGAACACAACAATACGTAGTCATTGATTTCAGGCTAGGCTGAGGATCGACGACAATAAAATCAGAAAAGCATTTTTCTAAAATCAAGTTTAATACTTTATCCTGTTTTATGTTTTAAAATATTGTACTATTTCACTGCATTTTAGTGCAGAGAGGGCTTTAAAGTTTTTACCGAATAAAAGTTTGTTTATAGTTAAATTGAATTATTAATTTGTTAAGATGTATAGAATGTCTAAGGCCTTAATGATAAAGAAAGCTTTTAAAAAAAGTTATTTTAAAATATCTATTCTATTAAAAGTGTTTTAATACCCTTGATATATAATAAAATGAAACGAGAAAAAATTCCAACTATTATTTGTGTCTAGTAGCAGAAATTAAAATCCACTTTGTCATGCGTTATATATATATATATATATATATATATATATATATATATATATATATATATATATATATATATATATAGGTTGGGTCTATGACCCAGGGTTTCATGCTCTACGCATTCATCAGACGAAGCGTTAAGCATAAAACCTATGGTAAAAAACACTACTATATATATATATATATACCTTCCGCTGTTATTTTGTATGCCTGTCAGTTTATATCATTGACCGTGGTCATCTTTCTTTTTGCCTAACTCTCTCTCTCTCTCTCTCTCTCTCTCTATATATATATATATATATATATATATATATATATATATATTGATGTATTCTTCCAGAAATAATACTCCACTAAATAAAAGTGAAATAGAGTTTGAAAAGAAGTAACTATTGGCTTTTAGATATGTGGGTCACATTCTTTTTTTAACACTTGTCGCAAGCGCGTCATTCAATTAGAATATTCAAGTTTATTCTGCGGGAATATTGCAATTAAATTTGAATTTGATTAGATCGTGATTACCTGTCACTTGCATGACACAATCATTTAAGCGTAGAGGTCAGTTTTAAGAGTTGACTTGTGTTTGATATTGTAGACTCATAATTAGATCCCAGATAGTGAAAACTGATATTTAAGTCTTGAAAAGCAAATGTACCTTTCTTAAATCAAAACAAACACATATCTTAAACGAGACGAAGAAAATTAATCGACTGAAGCTACCCGCAATTCACACAGCCAATATAAATGAACGATCATATATTCATTTATGTTTTAATAGCGTAGAAAGAGAGTAAACAGTTCCTTGACGGTAAACTGGCTGTCACCAAATGCCATTGACTGTACTGGTGTTAATAAGACTACATATATATATATATATATATATATATATATATATATATATATATATATATATATATATATATACATATAGCTTTTTAAGTGCTACTTTGTGGTTGCACCACTTGCACTCTAACAAAATAAGTGGAAGAAAGCTAACGTGAACTCTATGTGGTGCGTTCTCTTTTGCAAAAAAAAACAAAAAAAAACACGAAAAAAACTAGAATCAGTTGTATGATACTTACTTGCTATCATGAAAACTGCTCAGTGCTTCTTCAGAAGTAAGAATGAACATATTAGTGATGTTCTCCAATAAACCCCTAGATATGGAAACCCCAGGATTGACGGATCAGCACAAACTCACCTTCATTAGCTGTGTTTTATCCCTTAGTGCTGTCTAGATTACTTACTAAGAGGAACTTCAAATAGGGGAGGATGACGATGGAGAGAGAAAAAGAGTTAAAGGTATTTAAACTGTCTGAAAAAAAACCTTTTGGGGGATTTATTTCTTGCAAATTTATTTTTATTTATAATTTATAGTTTCAATGTTGTTCATTTTGTTGATCACTATAAGTTTATAATATCGGCTCTGATAGCATAATATTCTACAAGTAATGGATTCAAGGTATCTCATGCTTAAAGAAAAATTAAAAGTTTATTTATTTACTTTAATGATAGCAGCGTTCTTATTTACAGAAGATACTGTGAATGTATTAACTTTCATATCAATAAATGTATACATGCAAATATCGTCATGCAAGGCTTACAGCGCAGATATTCCTGACACTCTCTTCATCTGTTCTTATCAGCCATCACTCTCAGCAGGTTTTCCTGACTATATACTGTGTCTGCACAGAGCTGATGTAAATAAGTTCTCGCTGGTAAGCCCACTCTGGCACGACGATGTGAAAAGGTCCATGGGACAACGTCGCTTATGAAATCGTCACGCATGTCTTGTTCGTCTTAATTGGATATTTTTGGAGGTAGGGGTATATAGCAGTAGAGCTGTTGTTTCTTAGGGTGTTGCTTCCAGGATTTGCTCAAGATGGCACGTAGAACTCTTGTGTGAGAACGAATTTAGTAAATGAGTATTTTTAGAACATAGGGTATTTTTTGGTAAATGCATTAATGTGTTGATAATCATTCCTACAGATTGAAAAAAAATCTGAAAAATATTCTGAAAGTAGTCATTTACTAAATTCAGATTAATATGATTCCAATGTTATGCCGCAGGCGAAGATCACTATTTACTTACAATGACTTGTTAAACATTGCACCACAAGATGTGTCCAGATATTCATAATGTATTTTTCTCAGAAATATATAAATGATTTACTGAATAATTTTAATGAGGTGGCATCTATCAAATTTATATTATCTAAATATCAACACCAGGATAGTATTCTAAAATTAGGAAAAATATTGTTTTATTAGATATCTTACTTTAATTAAATTCACTAAATCATAGTCTATGCGTGTATTTATTGTTCTTACTGACACTGTACAAAATTATGTCTACAGGTATATGTCAGAGGCCATGTAAATCAATGCAGACATACGGAAGTTTTTTTTATCATTTCCCCCCTCTTGATATTAACCCATGTTAGTTTTTATGCGTGTTAGAGATGTGTATGTATAGTTCATTAAATATCTTAAGTAATTTCCGTTAATAGCTATAAAGTCTCTATCTTCACACAAATGTATTCTTATTCAAGAATAGACTCGTATATATATATATATATATATATATATATATATATATATATATATATATATATATATATATATATATATATATATATAGTTTTGCATATTTCCTACTAAGGGAAATGGTTAAAATCACTACACTTTTGAAAGCCTCACATTCGGAACAATTTTTCAATGTAGATTAACTTTTAAATTTGTCAAGAATTATCCTATCCGCTTTAAAGCATAGGAAAATGATAACATCCGAAAACGTATACCAAATTTGTTGCTGGTTCCATTAGAGGAAGACTGTCACCCATCTTATTGTATTATATAGGTACAGTAATAATGTATATATGAAATCAGATATCTTTTACGATTATTTAGAACATTATCAAATTGTGCGTTCGTTCATGTGTAAATTTTAGACGAATTGAAGAGAGAGAGAGAGAGAGAGAGAGAGAGAGAGAGAGAGAGAGAGAGAGAGAGAGCGTATATATTGCCGACAGATATACATATCATACTGGGTTGTAATTATATGTGCCAAAATACTGAGGAGACTCCGGAAGACCTCAAGAGACTTATTGTCCCTCAGGTTACTGTGGAAAACTCATAAGTAGTATAATAATAATAATAATAATAATAATAATAATAATAATAATAATAATAATAATGATAATAATAATAATAATAATAATAATATGAAAAAGAACTGAAAACCCTAATACACACAATTAGAATATATAGTCAGTACATAGAGATAGAATTTGGCATTGAAAAATGATCTCTGCTCGTCATGAAAAGTGGCAAACACACCTTACTGACGGAATAGAACTACCAAATCTAGACAAGATTAGAACGCTTGCAGAAAACGAGACGTACAAACACTTAGGAATCTTGGAGGCTCACACCATCAAACAAGTCGAAATGAAAAACAAAATTCAAAAAGAATATCTCAGGAGAACTAGAAAACTACTTGAGACAAAACTCAATTGCAGAAACCTTATCAAAAGGATAAAAACTTGGACTCTATCCCTGTTAGATACCCGGGACCCTTTCTCAAATGGACCAGAGATGAACTTAGACAAATGGACCAAAGAACTAGAAAACTAATGACCATGCACAAGGCGTTACATCCCAGAGACAACGTGGACAGACTCTATGTATCAAGAAAAGAGGGATAAAGAGGACTTGCCTGCATCGAAGACAGCGTTGACGCATCGATACAACGACGCGATGACTACATAGACAAACACGAAGGAGGACTGATAACGGCCATCAGAAACAAAACTGACAACACGATAGATAACCGAATGACAAAAACTAGGAAACAAAAATGGGAGGTAAAACAACTCCATGCGCGCTTTAAACGACTAATAAAGGAGACTTTAAGAGAGAAAGATAATCTCTCCTAATGGCAGCACAAAACAGCGCCATAAGAACCAATCATATCAAAGCGAGGATAGATAAAACACAACAAAATAGCAAGTGCAGACTATGCGGTGGCAGAGATGTAACCATCAATCACATGATAAACGAATACAGCAAATTGGCACAGAAGGAGTACGAGGCTAGACATGAATCGGTGGGCACGGCTATCCACTGGGAAATGTGTAAGAAATTTAAATTTGACCATGCCAACAATTGGTATATGCAGAACACAGAAACTGTCATATAAAAGGATACACACAAACTCCTGTGGGACTTTGATATACAAACGGATCCCCTAATCTCGGACCGAAGACCAGATCTTATGATAATCAACAAAAAAAAAAAAAAGAAAATCTGTCGACTCTGCTGTCCCGGCAGACCACAGAATAAAACTAAAAGAATGTGAAAAGAGAGATAAATACCTCGACCTTGCTAGAGATTTGAAAAAAACTATGGAATTATACCAATTGTGATTGGTGCCTTTGGTAACTAAAGGATTATTAAAGGGCCTGGAAGATTTGGAAGTTGACGACCAAGTGGAGACACATAAACACACATAAACTCCTATGGTACTTTGACTTCCAATAGGATCACCTAATCTCGGCCAAGAGACCAGACCCCATAATAATCAACAAAAAATAGAGATTTTGCAAAATCGTGGACTTTGCTGTCCCGGCTGACCATTGAATAAAACTTAAAGAAAGTAAAAAGAAGGAATTGTTAGGGAATTGAAAAACATTCTGGAACATGAAGGTGACAATTATACCAATCGCTATTCCCGGAGAGTAGTGCATACGTTTTACTCTTCTAGGAAGAAGTATCTCCGAGAGAGAAGAAGGTTAGTATTTATGAAGGAGGACGAATTCATTATCGTATTGGTAGGTCACCGTAACACTCCCTTCTATGTCTAAACTCCGCAGGTATCAGGAGAAAAAGTTGTTTTGTTTTTTCTCCGAGATATGGTATTCCGCCGCTTGACTTACTTGTTTAGGCTTTGAGATATTTTATTTGTTTTTGGTCTCAATACCTTATACGTGGTACATTCAATAAGTTTCCAAACTTTTTGTACAGGCATTTATTATTGTCGTAGACTCCTAAAAATTCAGTATGTTATTGCTATACATGTTTTGAGATAACTGGCAATTTTTTATGATTTCAATTTCAAATAAACAGCTACAGCAGGAATCGGAATACACCCTACTAAGTCTGATTGTCACAGCTGGTGAATTTCAAAAATTCAATAAGGACACTTAGAAGAACGATATGCAATAAGATTCTGTTTTAAACTTGAAAAAATGCCACAAAAACGTATGGAATGCTTCAAACTGCTTTTCGACCATCTTGCATGAATCGAGAATCAGTTTTTGAGTGGCATATGAGATTCAAGGAAGGCAGTGGATCTGTGAGAGCTGATAAGAGGTGTGGGAGGAGTAAGGAAGTCAATACACCAGAGTTGATTGGCCAAAGGGTTAGGGTTACGGTAAGGATTACTATGTTGAGGTTTTAAGGGAGAGACCGGCTTTCTTCAAATCGGGTCAGTGATATTTCCACCAGGACAATGCAGCAGTCTTCAGGATTGTACCCTATCTCTGTAGTCTTTTGGCTGTATACGTAGGAAGACCTTTTTTGAGCCGAAAATGGTGAGCAGTGGTAGTCCAGTTTGTCAAGTGTGAGAAATAAGTCTGACGTCAACGTTTTTCTTTGATTTTTAATTCTTCCAGGCATCCCGTTGTCCAGTCCCATGACTTATCTTTTTTAATAGTTCATTTAGTGGGTGAGCATGCAAATCATGCTTGTTTTGTATGAATACCTGGTAATAATTTCCTAGTCCAAGGAAGCTCACCAACGAAGCAATGATATTGGGCGTCGTCATGTCTTTGATCGTGGCAGCTCGTTCAGGATCTACTTTCCTACCATCCTTGTCAAGTATATGTCCTAGGTATTTTATTTTTCCGTGAAAAGTTACATTTGGTTTCTTTAATTTTGAAACCATTGTCTTGAATCTTAGCAAAAACTTTCTGGACGTGATCCGTATGTTCGACAACACTTTTACTATTGATCAGAATGTTCTCTAAATAAGCAACTGAGAAGTCAAAGCCGCTCATCATAGTATTCACAACTTGTTGAAAAATTGCAAGTGCGACCTTTACTCCGAACGGTAAACGTTCGAATTTATATAATCCACGGTGTGTATTTATACATTATAGTTTCAAACTCTCCTCTTGAACTGGAATTTTAAAATAATCGTCACAATGTTAAATTTTCGAGAAAAATCCCCACTATTTAGCTTTGCAAATAAGTCTTCTGGACAAGGAAGAGGGTTGTGACAGTCCTTCAGAGCAGCATTTAATCCCGTAGAAGAGTCAGCGCAAACGCGTATCTTATAGATTTATCTTTTACGGAGACCGTTGGTGCGGCCCATGCGCTGTACTGTAGTTTTGATAGAACTTCATTTTTTCTAATCTGTCAAATTCCACGTTGATTAGTTCCAACAAGGGCACATTTCGATTCTTTTTTAACACTGGCTGGACATCGACTAGTTACTCAAATATTGCCATCATCTTTGTACACTTTCCTAACGCACCAGAAAACATTTCTGGATAGACTTCCTTCAGTTGTAATTTTCATACTCTCCCGAGGAAGATGTAACCTTTACATCATATTCAAGGAGATATGAGTACTTAACTACTACAGATTGCACAAATTGGAGAGATTCGAAAAATGTTCGTCTTCTTCTGAGGAAACATGGCACAACTGATCACATAAAATTCATAAATTTCACTCTGGCCCGAAAACCCTGCAAACTGACATTCACCGAAGCAGTGGAATTACTCATGGAAATCTTCAGTCCAGACACATCTTAATGGAGACGTTTTAATCCAACTAACAAGGAAGGGGTAGATTATGCCACTTTTACGTCAGAAGTAAACAACTACTGTGATGATTACAGACTTGCAGAGCTAAGAGCGGATAACTTCAAATTCTCTATCACACTCTAAATGGCGTTTTGCAAAAAAGAAAAAATGTTTTTGATGGGACTACTACGGCTTGATAGTTCTAAAACTTGCTTTTGGAATTCGATCTATCTCTCTTGATTTTCCTTTTGGGTTTATTGAAGTCATTTTTCCATGTTTTCCTGTTAAGAGAGCAGTTGTTTTCCCCACTTCTCTTCCATTCTTTCTTGGACCTGCAATTACTGTGAATCCTGTTACTTTACCAGATCTATTAAATTACTTTGAAATCCCCCATTAAAGGCGTGTCTTTTAAGAAAAAAGAACCAAAAATAATGCAATTTAACGTAAAGAAAGACTTTTCTTTTTTTTGGGTGGGGAATTAAAATTAATAATAAATTAAAAAATCTTGAAATTTATTTACCTGAGACGAGAAGAAAAAATAACAGAGCTTTTATTCGAGGTTATTAAAACACAAAGCTGTTGTCCAAAAATCAGGTTTAGCAAGAATTTCCTTTTCATTAGAAAAAGAAACAGATTCTGGTAACTTGGAGTATTTAGTTCAAGATCAGTTTACATTAGTAACGCAATTTTTTTTTCTTTTTCTCGGTTTTACTATTCTGGTTTTTGGCCAAGGCTTTTCAAATGAAAAAGTGTGTGACAAAAAAAAAACAAAAAAAAAAACAAAAAAAAAAAACAAATAAACAATTCCACAGTTAAAATAAATTGTCCATCACCACCAAGTCCTTTTTTCCCCATATTTTTGTATTGTAAACAGAATTGGTAGAATTCTCGTTCGTTGATGATTTTTTTCTCTCGCGATCTTTTCGTGGTAGTAAGAATCCTTGTTCCCCAATTATTTGTGTACAAATAGTTTTTCACTGGTTGGCTTTTCGCGTTAGTTCTTTTAGGAAAATTTGTTTTCTAGTTTTTTAGGAGAGTTACATTTTTAATCATATTGTTCTCCGCAAATCCTTCCACGCCAAGTTATTGGTGCTTGTTTGAGGCCAGAAAGATGACATAGAAGAAGAGAAAGAAGATGGGACAAGTGTATAGAACAACAGCACATATATACCAGATAATATTGTAACTACTACCTGTATAAGTGTCCTTCGGAAAACTGTCATATTCGACTGCTGAGAGGAAATTTTTCCGTGAGTGAATAGGTTTAGTATTTATGAAGGAGAAAGAGTTCGTTATCGTGTTGATAGGTCACCATGACAGATACAAAAAGACCTTTAGAAATCATAGACTCATAACGTGCCTACCAATGATGTCAAAAATACTTAATGGCACAAATTAGGTAGGAGGTTTACTACTCGCTAATAAGAACAGAAAGGAGGCAACCAGGGAACCATATTTACAGACCTACTGTACATTGATAAAGACATCATCAAGGAGAGCAAAACTAGGAAAAAATGCAGCTATAGCGTGGATTGACAACACAAATGCGTACAATATAGTCCAGCAAAAATGGACAATAAACTCTCTCAACATATACAAGGTATCTGAAAAAGTCATAAAGTTTAATGAGGAAGCCATGAAAAACTGGAGAGTTGAATTGACAGCAGGAGGAAAAACTTTCGTAGAGGGAAAACCCGGATAAATATCTTCCAAGGAGATTACTATTTGTTATACTGATGATGGCAATCAAAAATATGATTAGGAAATTCACAGCCGGACACAAACATACTAAATCGCAGTGGGTGACATACTGTTTGCCAAAAATTAAAAAAAGGGAAACTTTGAAACAAACAATGAGAATATGCACTCAGGACATAGGGATGGAATTTGGGAGAGAAACTATGCCATGCGAATAATAAGAAGCTGGAAACGTAAAATGACGCTAAGAAAAGAACTACCAAACCAAAGAAAAATCAATACCCGAGGAGAAAAGTAATCTTACAAGCAGTTGAGAATATTGGAAGCGGACATTATCAAACAAACAGAGATGAAAGAAAATTTTAGAAAATAGGATTTGATGAGTACGAAAAAACATCTCAAAACCAAACTATATAGCAGAAAACTCATAAAAGAGATAAACATCTGGGCTTCCCCCGACCTTGTAATATGCTGTGAACAATTCATGAAATGTACAAGAATTTCTACAAATTAACCCAAGAGCAAGAAAAGTAATAACGATGCAAAAGGCTTAACATCCAAGAGATGACGTTGAGAGAATTTATGTGACACGAAAAGAAAAAAGGAAGAGGACTCGCTGGCTTCCTAGATAGCTTTGGAGCATCGATACGACGACTAGGAGAATACGCACAAATGAGCCGAGAAAGACTGAATGCCGTTACATGAAGTAACGCATACCACATAAAAATCAACAGAACAGCAATAACAAGAAAACCTAAAGTGAAAATTAAACAAATACAAAGACATTTAAAGCGACAAACAAGCGAAATCTCTCACGAGAAGACTGAAACTATCAATAAAAAATAAGCAAATACAGCCAAGTAGCACAAAAAGAATACAAGACAACACACAACACGGTGGGAAAATGATTCCCTGGGAATTGTGCAAGAAATTTAAACGCAACCATGAATGGTATAAGCATGAACCAATATCCGTCTCTAAAAATATGCTCGAAGTTTTCAGGGATTTTGAGATAACAAGAGATAACCTAATCTCGGCCAGATGACTAGATCTTGTGAGAGTCAACAAAACAAAGATAACCTGCCAAATAGTTCACTTAACCGTCCCGGCTGACCACAATGTAAAAATAAAAGAAAGGGGAAAGAGAAATAAGTACCAAGACCATGCTAGAGACGTCAAAAAGATTTAGAATATGAAGGTGACGGTGGTACCAAGTGTAATTAGTGCATTTAGCACAATTACCAAAGGAGGAGTAAAAGGAACGGAATACTTAAAGGGGAGGGGGAGGGGAGACCATCCAAACTACAGCATTGTAGATATCGACCTGAATACTGAGAAGAGTTCGGGAGACTTCAGAAGACTTGCTGTCACTAAACACAAGGGAAGACCATCAGCAAAAAAAGAGAATCTGCAACATTGTCAACTTTGCTATCCCGGCGGACCACAGAATAAATCTGAAGGAAAGTGAAAAGAAGGATAAGTACCTCGACCTTCCAAGAGAATTGAAAAAGCTGTTGAACATGAAAGTAACGATTGTGCCAATTGTGATTGGTGCGTTAAGCACAATAACAAAAGGATTATTAAAAGTCCTGGAGAACTTGGAAGTTGGCGTACGGGTAGAGACTATCCAAACGACAGCAATGTTAAGAACGGACAGAATCCTGAGACGAATCCTGGAGACTTGAGGAGACTTGCTGTCTCTCAAACTCCAGTGAAAAACCATCAGCGTTTGCTGATGTGAAAAACTCTAATGAGTACCTCAGGAGAACGCGAAAACTACTCGAGACAAAAGTCTCCAGCAGAAACCTCATCAAAGGAATAAATATTTGGGCTGTGCCACTAGTCAGATACTCGGGACCTTTTCTCAAGTGGACCCGAGAGGAACTTAAACAAATGGACCAAAGGACAAGAAACCTAATGACCATGCATACGGCATTACACCCCAGAGACGACGTTGACAGACTATATGTATCTAGAAAACAGAGAGGAAGAGGACTTGTCAGCATCGAAGTCACCGTTGACGCATCCATACAACGGCTCGAAGACTACATAAAAAACACGAACGAGGACTAATTACAACCATCAGAGTCGATACGGACAACACGATAAACGAAAGAATCACAACAACTAGGAAACAAAATGGGAAGAAAAACAACTCTATGGCCGCTTTAAGCGTCTAATAAACAACATCACACACCAGAAAACCTGGACCTGGCTAAGAAAAGGAAACCTTTAGAGAGAAACGGAATCCATTCTAATAGCAGCACTGGACAACGCCATAAGAACGAGTCATATCAAAGCAAGAATAGATAAGACGCAACAAAACAGTAAATGTAGGCTATGCGGTGACAGAGACGAAACGATCAATCACATAATAAGCGAATGCAGCAAATTAGCACAAAAGGAGTACAAGGCGAGACACGACTGGATCGGCAAGGTGATCCACTGGGAAATGTGCAGGAAATTTCAATTCGACCATACAAACAAATGGTATATGCACAACCCGGCGCCTGTCCTAGAACATGACTCGCATAAACTCCTATGGGACTTTAACATACAAACGGATCCCCTAACCCCGGCCAGAAGACCAGACCTCATAATAATCAACAAAAGAAAGAGAATCTGCAAAATTGTCGACTTTGCTGTCCCGGCGGACCACAGAATAAATCTGAAGGAAAGTGAAAAGAAGGATAAGTACCTCGACTTTGCTAGAGAATTGAAAAAACTGTGGAACATGAAAGTAACGATTGTGCCAATTGTGATTGGTGCGTTAGGCACAGTAACTAAAGGATTATTAAAGGGCCTGGAGGACTTGGAAATGAGCGGACGTGTAGACTATCCAAACGACAGCATTGGTGAGGACGGCCAGAATACTGAGACGAATCCTGGAGACTTGAGGAGACTTGCTGTCACTCAAACTCCAGTGAAAAACCATCAGCTAATACTTTTGTGAAAAACTCTAAAGGAGTAAATAATAATAATAATAATAATAATAATAATAATAATAATAATAATAATAATAATAATAAACAACACATGAACAGAATACCTGGTAGTTCCAGCCTATATCAAATATCGAAAATTTCACTTTGAAGTACTGCTTCTCTTCTTAGGTGAAAGATTTCAATGTGATTGAAAAATATCATCCAAAAGTCGTAGTAAAGACAAATACAAAGAATGCTTATAATCACAACCTTCCCACACTCAAGTTCTTCGTTAAAGACCAGTTGAAGAATTATAAGAAACAGAACGTAAACCTGAAAATTAAAAACAGAAATATTGGAATTACCAGAAGGAAAGCAAACCCAAGTTACAATCCAAAGAAATATCTGACAATGAGACCCAATTATACATTCACTTTTTGTAATAGCATTGAAAGCCACTCAGTGATATTCGAATACAATGCGTAAGAGGATACCTATTTACAAAGTCAAGAAAACGATAAACTATCTCATATATATGTACGATATGAACGTATTCACCAAAAGTGAAAAAAGAAGTAGAAAACCCTTTAAAAAAGCTTACAAGAATCTAAAAGAATGGAAAGGAATCTGGGACAAAAAATGTACCAAGCTTATTATGAAAAATGGGAAGGGGAGAAAAATTGATGGAATGGAATTAAACGTTCATGAAACATCGGTGACTTGGCTAATAAGAAAAATAAAACAGGTAATATTGGGATTGGATACCATTAGCCAATAAAAAGGTATGAATAAAGGAATACACGAGAAGAACAAAAAAACATTCCGAAACTAAATTCTGCCATGGAATTCTCATCAAAGAAAGAGATACCTTGACACTTTTACCTGTAAGATATTTTCGATGATTCTTACAGTGGATAAGGGAGCAACTTATACAAATGGACTATAGAACAAGTAATTGAAGAAACCTGTTCAAATAAATCAGAAGGAAATTAAAGAAAAGCTAAAACCTGTTTTGATTTTGTTTAGTTTGATAGAATATCAAATATTGTAGGCAATTTAATGCCAAATCCATATTATATCAGTAAGCTGTTTTATTTCAAACAATTCGATTTCGCATCAGTACAGTTTTTTTTTTTGTTTACACGGACTTGTATGTCAAAACAGTTCTATTTCAAACAATTCAGTTTAGCATAAGCAGGCATTCTAGTTCTTTTTTTTACCTATAGATAAGAACCTATCGTGTACCTCCACTCCAGGCCAAAGTAGACCAGGAAGCAATGGCAATGAAGGAGTACTCCGCATTCCTCAAGGCCTTACCATCAGATTTTTTAGTGTCATATCTAAGATACACGTTGGGGAAGTCTTACCCCTCTGCAGTGATGCAGTCGGTGTAATCTGCAATCTCAGCTGACATGATCAGCTTAAAACTGGATACAAACGTGCATCCAGTCAAAAACATTCTATGGTAAATGAAGGTGGTAGAAATAATCGATGGAGTCTTTAAAACAATAATAAGAATTTGTATAACGAGACGAGAGGAACTAGTTATCAGAGGAAAAAGAGAAAAAAACATATAAGATAGGAAGATTTGGAGGTGGCCGTGGTGTAATGGTTATCGTCGCAGGATATGGACACGGCGGCACGAGTTCAAATCCTGGACCAGACTAATTGCATTTCACATAGCCCTAATACCATTGGGAAAGGTATGAATCCAAATATTCTCCCTCCAGCTATGGGTAAATAGTAGGACAGACTAGATTCTTCAGCCTTGGTGAGGCAACTAGTCTAGGAGAAGGAAAACTCTGAATTCAAACCTGTTAAGCTCCGCCTAAAAATTGATCTTGTGTCATATCCTGCCCGAGCGGAGGGGTTGGTAAATATGATATCATCATCATCATCATCATATCGTGCTGGCAGCACGGATATCCCTGACCCTCTCTCGCCACTCCTCCCTATCGTTCATCGCCCTAGGCAGGTCTTCAGGACAACATCCTGTATCCTCACACAGCTGCTGAATGTACGTTCGTGCTGGTCGTCCTGCTTTTGCGCGGCCGTGTGTGGGGATCCAAAAGAGTACATCTCTTATGAGTTCATCTCTGCTTCTCCAGCAATGTCCTGCATGTCTGGTTCGCCTAACTTGAATAGTTTTCGTGATAGGGGGCAGGTGGCCGTACAGTTGGTGTCTTGTGGGGTGTTGCTGCCAGGACTTGTTGAGGATTGCACGCAGCATTCTTGTGTAATTGCCATCTAGTTTCTTCTCGAGCCGTTTTGTTAGCGTCCATGTAGTGCATCCATATAGCAGTATCGATGTGACCGCTGCCTGGAAGAAACTGCGTTTCATTTTATCGGTTAGGTCTGATTTCCATATAGTCGATAGCCTATTGATAGCTGTCCATGCTTTCGTTAACCTCTTTTCGATGTCCTTTTCGGTTGATTCGACGCTGCTTCCTAGGTACGTGAATTTGTCTACTAGTTTAAGAGGGGTTCCTTCTAGAGTGGAGATGTCCCCCGTTTGGTTATAGCACATATATTCCGTTTTGTGTGCATTAACATAACTCTTAATTATATCAGATTTATACAGGAAAAATATGTTCAGCATTTTTAATGAAAATAAAGAAACCACTCTGTAGGAGAGGACAGTAAAATACGCCACCTACACTTTTGAAGAGGGGTAAAAATGTTCCAACAACGCTATCTACTGACCGTGAGAGTGACACGTAATGCTTCATGATGAGATCTTAGCATGACTCGGTAATGAAGGTGTTTGATGACTTTCAACGATCCTATGTTGCTTTTACTGGATAAGATGATTAGTCGGAGAAGCCCGATCAGACAGTTTGCGCCTGCAAAAAAATCTTTTTCTCTCACAGGTACAAGTTCCAACTCGACTCCATTAAACCTTATCTGAGTCTGAATAAAACATCTACCATATTCTTCAAATTATTTCTTTGGGAAACACGTATCAATCCGTCTTTCATGTTAAAATCACTGGAAGGCAATGGCTGAGGTTCAATTGTGCTGACAAAACAATATTTAAAACCATTTAAAAAGGGTTCAAACGAATGATTTATATTGAATTAGACAGGTCTACCTGATAGACAAACTGCTAATGATAAATAGCAATACTTGAATCCTCTTATATATATATATATATATATATATATATATATATATATATATATATATATATATATAACGTGAACATGGTATCAAATAGTCATCAAGGAGTGGTTGCCATTGAACCAAATATCCTTATCCAATGATATAGAACGGAAATTCAAGTATGATCAATGTTACTTACAAAGCATATATCGGAAAGAAAAATAAGCGAAAAAAACATCTAAAAATACAAATGAGGGTTAATTATTGTAAGAATCATAGTTGCATAATGACCTCCGACCCGGCCAAGCTGTCAAAATAGGAAATACACCTGTGTAAATAACAGGTGCATCCGGTCGAGGAATAAGAGGACATAACCTTGACCGTGGACGGGTTGAATTGAGTGCGAAATAGTGACGCTCACAGGAAGAAGAGTGGACGTCAAATTATTACATAACTCGATGCACAGGAAGTTGGTGATTAGAACAGTTGGAGAAAAGATGCTGGAATGAGGAACATGTCCCACAGAGGCTGGGCCCCCGGCACCCCGGTTGAGCAGCCAAGGAGAACGGGAAAGAAACGCTGTTATGGCGATAAGAGTGGGGGTCAATATCGTAGTCTAGACAAATGATAAAGAGATACGGAGCCAGCGTGTCCCCTTGTAGTACTCCTGCTACAATGTCAAAGTATTCTGTGTCTCCATCCGGTGATCGTACTTTTACTTTAGTGTTTCTATAGAGAATCGTTATTGCCGCTACGGTTTCTTTAGGTATGCCGTATGCTAGTAGGATTTGTTCCATCTTTCCTCTGTGAATGGAGTCGAAAGCCTTGGTAAAGTCGACAAATATTAATGTCGCTTGTAGGTTCTTTGCCCGTACACCTTCAAGGATTCTGCGGATGGTTAATATTTGTGAGGTCGTAGATCTATTTCTTCGGAAGCCATTTTGGTTTTTTCTAAGTATGTTGTCATGACCCACACTCAAACCACTTATTTTCTATAGTCTTCTAAAATCCATATTAACTTTGTCCCTATTTTCTGGGTATCAAACTCCTTTCATCAGTCTCAGAAACCCTCTAAGTTACAGATTATTACAAGGCAGTTGATGATAATCACAAAAAGTAACTGGTTTTGAAGAGTACAAAGAATACTAAGAAAAGTATGAGTGGTTGGCTATTTTCACAGGTACTATTACCTTAACTAGGTTATTTTTCTTGTTATTAAAAAGCTTCAGGGTTTCCAGATGGACCTTATAAAAATACATGTAAAATTGTCTTTACTTTTTTAACATCATCTTTAACTTCTTTAATTTCTGTTTTTATTTTTATTTTTCAGGTAAGTCTGAAATTTGATATTCACCGAAAATAATTTTTGTCAGATAAGTATGTTCTACTTTTCTATCAGTAAAGTTATTATTTTAACTCAACTTTTTAAAGAGTCATTTTGTTTGGTTGAACTTCATTCATTTGTATCTATGTTTTTTTTG
>CAUZXS010002617.1:7500-20496 GCA_963585895.1 Sepioteuthis lessoniana | reverse complement strand
GTGGTTTTTTAGTATCAATTAAAAAAAAAAAAAGACTTTTTAGCCGCTCCTCTTATTGCAAGCACTTTTATCCTTCATTATAAAACGATCAAAGTAATTGATATATTTCCTGCATTTTTACCTCAGTAGTTATATATATATATATATATATATATATATATATATATATGTGTGTGTGTGTGTGTGTGTGTGTGTGGATGGAATGAAACGTGACAAAAATAATTAGAAAAATAATCATATACCCAAATACCAATCAAAAAAGCCCAGTCGGTAGGCGCTGTAGAGTACTCTGACTTCATTTCTGCAGGAGGGTAAGACTCTCCCAACGAGTATCCTGGATATGACACTAAGCAATCAGATGATGAGGACCGGGAATGTGAAGAACCCCTTTATTTCCATCGCTCCCAGGACCACTCTGGCCCGGACTGGTAGCAACTGAGGGGGTCCTATCTATGGGCCAAATAGAACTAAACTGTATACTTTTGCTAAACTAAATTGTTTGAAATAGAACTGTTCGTACTAATAAAAATGGTTGGTTGAGTTTTATAGCATGTCGACCTTTGTAGGTTATTTGATGCCCAGTCCATTTTTATGCAAATAGTTCTATTTCAAACAATTCAGTTTTGTATGAGTACACAGTTGAATTGTCAAATATTTCAAGCTATTCAGTTTATTCAAAGAGTGCTAATTCAGCTTAGTATAAGTACAGATTTTGTTATATACACAGTTAAATATCATAACAGTTATACACGAAATAATTCAATTTAGTCTAAGTAGAGTTTCAATGTCAAAAAACAGTTCCGTTACAAACAATTCAGTTTAGCATAAGCACGCAGTTTAAATGTAAGTACAGTTTAATTGTCGAAAACATTTCTATTTCAAGCTATTGAATTTAGTCAAACTGTTCTAATTCAAACAATTCGGTTTAGCATAAGTATGCAGTTAGTTCTATTTAACTAGCAGATAGGGCCCTATCAGGTGCTAGCACGCCGGGCCAGAGTGAACCTGGGCGCAATGGCAATGAATGTGTGCTCGCATTCCCCAAAGCTCCAGCATCACTGGAACCTCACCATCAGATTGTTTAGTGTCATATCCAGGACACTCGTTGGGGGATCTTACCCCTCTGCAGAATTGCCCAATCGGCTGGGGCTGTAGAATACACCGACTGCTTCTCTGCAGAGGGGTAAGACACCCCCCCAACGAATGTCCTGAATATGACACTAAACAATCTGATGGTAAGGTTCCAGCAATGCTGGAGCTTTGGGGAATGCGGAGTACCCCTTCATTGCCATCGCTCCCAGGTTCACTCTGGCTCGGAGTGGTAGCACCTGATAAGGGTCCTATCTATGGGTTAAATAGAACTATATACCATGCTTCTTTCACTTTACTGATTTTTGCATTTAAACTGCGTATTTATTCCACGCCCTAAGACAGAGCAAAAAAAATCATATTCTGCTGGATTCCAGGCCATATGGGAATCCAGGGAAATGATAAAGCTGGTTCATTGGCTAAAGCTGCAATTAACATACCTCCTGACAAAACCTCCAAACTACCATACACAGACTTGAAACATAGAATCAAACAAATAATCACAAAAAGATGGCAACAATTGTGGGATGAAAATGCCCAAAACAAGCTCCGCCAAATAGAGCCTCTTCTGAAAGAAAGAAAACGTGAAGCTAGTAATACTAGAAGCGAAGAAACCATTCTTTCTCGACTACGTATAGGCCACACTAGATTAACGCACGACTTTATTCTAAAAGAAGAACCTCCTCCTAAATGTCCATGCGGAAACCATTACACAATTAGGCATATTTTAATAGAATGTACAAACCTATCTCGCATCCGAAAAACTTTTTATAAAGTTAATAGTATGAAGGAATTATTTGAGAAAATAAACCCTAAAAACACAATAGAATTCCTGAAAAGAATTGGCCTTCTATCAAGGCTGTAGGCTCATAGACCTACAAATTAATTATATAAAAAAATCAAATGCTGACTTCAGACAATTCAAGTCTGCATATCGTTTTGTTTTGATGTCGTTGGTATTTGTTCATAGCACTCAAATAACTATACGCATAAAAATTATACCAAATAAAAATAAATAAAAACGCTTTCGGCATAAAATAACTCGATGGGTTGGCATGCCGTAAAAACCAACCAACCAACCCTCTGCAGAAGTGCAGTCGGTGTATTCTACTACCCCAGCAGACTGGGCAATTATAAAAATGGATTTGGCATTAAATAACTTACAATGGTTGATATGCCATAAAACGAAAACAATCAAAAATGTCTAAGTCTAAAGAAAAAAGAATAAGTAAAAAAAACTTTTAGAATGAAGAGTAAAGTTTCATTTACCAATTAAAATGAAATTATACGAATTACAAACCAATGTTTTCTTTCAAGAAAGATTTCTATAAACAAAAATTCGGTTTTCTAGTGTTAAAGCATACCCATTTCTAGAATTCCAAAACCCTGGCTTATACCAAAATATCTCACCCAATTTCTTTATTTTTCTCGTACTTAGAATACGCTAGCTGTATTCTCTGCCTCGGGATAAGACACTCACAAAAGTGGGGTCTTGTGAATGACACTAAATTGCACCTGAAGGTAAGGTTCCAGTTTTAGAGCTCTGCTGAGTGTGGAATACTCCTTCATTACTATCAGCTCCACTCTGACCCGGAGTGGTAATACTTGTCAGGCTCACATCCATGGGTTAAATAGATCTGCCAGAAAATTATTTTTATTAGATAGGAATAAATAACCAACAATGTTGGTTTGTTTGGGTTTATGGCATATCAACCTTTGTAGGTTATTGAATGCCAAATTTATTTTTATACAAATAAACGTGTTGTATAATTACGGAATGATTTTTTTTATATTAATCATTTTTCGTTAATTATATTTTATCATTCAGTTTGGTTGGACTTTGAATTATTCGGGTTAAGAGGCCAGGTGCATAATCATTGGGTACAGTTTTCCGCTCGAGCGCAAATGATATGACAATCACCATTGTCATAATAAACCCCTAGATAGGAAATGGGACTGGAGTGTGGATGACATTATGCCCAGAAGAGAGGATCCTGAGAATTTTGAAAAGAGTCAGTTGAGTTGTCTACCATTGAGCCATGTAGTTGGGTTTTTCGGATCTCTACCGACTGATCTTAAACACCGCAAGATGTGCCGCGCGTCAGCATAAACTTTTAAGAATTGTGTCTCTCTTCTCGTGTCACCATGAACCCAGAAGTCAAGAAATTAATAAACCATTCGTATATGAACAACTGAGTGCGCCTGGGTTTTTTTGTTGTTTTTTTTTTATATCTGTATTTGTATATGTGGTATACAACAAACAATTCTATTTTAAACAATTCAGTTTAGCATAAGTACACAGTTTAATTGTCAAAACATTTCTATTTTAAGATATTCAGTTTAGTCAAACAGTTCTAATTCAAACAATTCAGTTTAGCATACAAAGACAGTTATATTTCAAACAATTCAGTTTAACCTAAGTATAGTTTCAGTGTCAAAAACAGTTCCATTTCAAACAACTCAATTTAGCATAAGTACATAGTTTAAACGTCAAAACAGTTCTATATGAAGCAATTCAGTTTAGCCATAGTACGCATTTTAATTCTATTTTACCCATAGATAGGACTCCGGGCAAGAGTGGACCGGAGAGAGATGGCAATTCCCATTCCCCAGAACTCCAGCATTACTGGAACCTCACCATCAGATTGTTTAGTGGCATATCCAGGACACTCGTTTGGAGTGCGGGTTTACCCTTCTGCAGAGGTGCAGTCGGTGTATTCTACAGCCCAAGCCGACTGGGCAAAAATCCACAATTGTTTACAAAAAGGTGGTTTATAGAAATCATTGTTGTGTACAAATTATTGGAATTAGATAAGAATACCTGAAATGACATAGATATGTGGACGTTATTTGAATGAATTGTTAGTTGAAGAAAAATTTGTTTACAAAGGATTTCTAATTTCATTATTATTAATGTTATTATTTTAATCTGTTGAGAATTTTAATGGTTTGGTTGGGTTTTATGGCATATCAACCATTGTAGGTTATTTAATGCCAAATCCTCTTTATACATATATATTAAATATATATAATTGGGTTTGGTTGGGTTTTATGGCATATCAACCATTGTAGGTTATTTAATGCCAAATCCTCTTTATACATATATATTAAATATATATAATTGGGTTTGGTTGGGTTTTATGGCGTATCAACCATTGTTGGCTATTTAATGCCAAATCCTCTATATACGTATATTTTAGATATATATGATTTGATTTGGTTAGGTTTTATGGCATATCAACCCTTGTAGGTTATTTAATGCCAAATCCTCATATATATATATATATATATTAAATACATATGCTTTGGTTTGGTTTTTATGGCATATCAACCATTGTAAGTTATTTAATGCCAAATCCTATTTATATATATATATATATATATATATATATATATATATATATATATATATATATATATTAGATATTTGATCTGTAAACACTTTTTGTAGATAAACACAATGAAATGATCAAATAGTTCTATTTTTAACAATTCAATTTAGCATAAATCAACAAAGTTAAATGGTTCGAAGTATTGCAATTCACCACTGATAATTCAATTTAAGAGTCATTTTTTACACACACTCAAATAACCAAACAGTTCTATTTCAAACAATTCAATTAAGCATAAGTCATTTGTTTGCACTCAGTTTAAATATCAAAGAGTTCTATTTGATCCATAGATAGGACCCTATCTGCTGCTACTATTCTGAGTCAGAGTGGACCTGGGAGTAAGAGCAATAAAGGAGTACTCTGCATTCCCCAATGCTCCAGCATTACAGAAGCCTCACTATCAGATTGTTTAATGTCATTTACTGAACACTTGAGATGCTGTGTATTCTACAGATTCAGCCGAGTGGAATTCTAGTGACAGCAAGTCTCAAGCATTAGTATTATTTGCTTGCAAATTACTAATATTAGATAGGAATACTTGAAACCATATAACCGTGTAAACTAATTATCGGATTGGCAGTGTAACTTTGAACCATGAAAATGTTTATATGTAAATTAAATTAAAATTAGATACTTTTATGGCTTCAAAGAGGTTCCGCCTAGTGTGGAAACTAGACGGAACCTCTCTGAAACTGGTAGACAAATTCACCTACCTAGGTAGAAGTGTCTCACCAACCGAAAAAGACATCGACACGCGGCTAACGAAGACATGGACAGCAATTGATAGGCTATCGATCATATGGAGATCTGACCTGACCGATAAAATGAAACGCAGTTTCTTCCAGGTAGCGGTCGTGTCGATACTGCTGTATGGATGCACTACTTGGACGCTAACTAAACGGCTGGAGAAGAAGCTAGACGGCAATTACACAAGAATTTTGCGAGCAATATTGAACAAGTCCTGGCGGCAACATCCCACAAGGCACCAACTATACGGTCACCTGCCTCCCATCACGAAAACTATCCAAGTTAGACGGACCAGACACGCGGGACACTGCTGGAGAAGAAGAGACGAGCTCATAAGTGATGTACTCCTATGGACCCCCACATAAATAGGACTACCAGCTCGAACATACATACAACAGCTAGGTGAGGATACGGCATGTAGCCCTGAAGACCTGCCAGAGGCGATGAACAATAGGGAGAAGTAGGGAGAGAGGGTCAGGGATATCCGTGCTAGCGGCGCGACATGATGATGATGACGACTTCAAATATTACTGCGTGCAAATTATTTGTATTAGATAGGAATACTTAATATCATAAATGTTTGTAAACAAATGATCATTGACAAATAAAAACTGTGATGGAACATTAAAAATACAGTTATGATCTGGTGTCTTGTTTAAAGGCATATCAACTTTCGTGGATTAGTTAATGCCAAAGCCATTTTTGCAGAAAAAACAGAAGGGATACTATTTAACTCTTGGCTGTGGGGAGGGAATATGGGGGTTCCTACGTTTCCCAAGGGCATTTGTCTGAAAGTGAATGCAACAGTGTAACTGAAGTTCGAACTCGCTCACTACCCTGTTGCAGTCCAGTACATTACCCATTACACTACGCGAATTCTCCCTCTTTAGCCTTGGTAAGACAACCAGTCTAGGAGAAGTGTCACACATTGCTCATGTTAGAGTCGTAAATGATAGGAATAGTTTTTCTTGGTTTCTTTGTTTAATGGCCTATCAACCTTCATGGGTTATTCTGTGTTTATCTAACGTTTTCTTCGAAACTGCAGTTCACTACTTTAGCCATTACGCCTTGGACCCCACTCTGATCAAGAATTAAGAAAAGAAGACTGAAGAAATATTAGGATACAGTGAAATGAAAAGATCCGTTAGTTTATTTGGTTTAATGGCACATCAACTTTCCGGTTATTTAATGCCAAATCCTGTTTATATATATTATTTTTGGATGAATTGTTTGTCGGAAACTTTATTTTTAAACGAGATAGAGCTCTTTCATTTGCACTCAGTTGAATTGTTTCAAGTATAGTAAATGATTAAACAGTTCTATTTGACCCATAGATGGACCCTAACAGGTACTGCCGCTCCGGGTCTGAGTGTACCTGAGAGTAACGGCAATGAAAGCCTACCGCATATTTGCTAAGGCTCCAGGATTGGAGCCACACCGTCAGATGACGGTTTGTGTATTAACCAGGACACCCGTCAGGAGGGGTCACACATCTCTGAATAGATGCAATCGGCATATTCAACTACCCTATCCGACTGGGCGGATTCTTCGTCCAAGAAATCTTTTACGAGATCGGAGTTAGTGTCAAAATGTCACCTATAAACTAAATATTTGCTTCGTAATTTAGCGCCAGGATAAAAATGAATAGTCACATGACTTGATTATTGCATCACCCATTTAGATTGGTTGGTTGGGTTTTATGGCATATCAACCTTTGTAGGTTATTTAACGCCAAATCCATTTTTATGTAAATAATCAGTTGTATATCAAACAATTCAGTTTAGTTTGAGTACACAGTTTAATTGTCAAAAACATGTCTATTTCAAACTATTCAGTTTAGTCAAGCAGTTCTAATTCAGCTAATTTAGTTTAGTATAAGTACAGATTTTGTTTACACGTCGTTAAATGTAAAAAAAAAAGTTCTATATTAAACAAATCAGTTTAGTGTAAATACAGTTTCAATATCGAAAAACAGTTCAATTTCAAATAATTCAGTTTAGCATGAGCACGCAGTCTAAATGTAAGTACGGTTTAAGTTCATCGTAAGCACGCAGTTTAAATGGAAGTACGGTTTGTCAAAAACATTTCTATTTCAAACTATTCAGTTTAGTCAAACAGTTCAGTTTAGCATAAGAATGTCGTTAGTTCTATTTAACTCATAGATAGGACCCTTATCAGGTGCTACCACTCCGGGCCAGAGTGGACCTCAGAGCGATGTCAATAAAGGGGTACTCCGCATTTCCCAAAACCCCAGCATTACTGGAACATCACCGTCAGATTGTTTTGTGTCATATCCAGAACACTCGTTGGTGGGGTCTTACCCCTCTGCAGAGAAGCAGCCGGTGTATTCTACAGCCCCAGCCGACTGGGCAACATCCATTTAGAGCCTGAAATATTTAAAGAACTTCTTAACATTCTGACATGGTTGAAAATATTGATCGATTGCGTGAAATTCAGAGTTGTGTGGGTTTTTTGTTTAATATCTTATAACATTTATAATTTTAATATTTTCTGTAATAAATCGCTAATTAAATAATAATAATAATAAACAAAACAACAGATGTAGGTTATGTGGTGATAAAGAAACCATCAATCAGGTAAGTGAAAGCAACGAATCAGCGCAAAAAGAGTATAGGACTATACACGACACGGAGAAGATGATCCACTAGGAACTGTGCAAGAAATTTAAATTCGACCATACAAACAGGTGGTATATGCACAACCCAGAATCCGTCCTGAAGAATGAAATTCACAAACTTCTCTGCTATTTTCACTCTTAATTACATTCCTAAACTGGGATGTGTAAAAAGTTTTGCAATATTTTAGAAACTTATTTGCATTTAGCATACACAGCAGAGACTATCGTGTTGCACTCTTGGAAGCCACATTTCTGTCATTTCTTTGATCCCACGCTCATACCAGTTTTTGTCATTCGAGACGAAGAACTCTCTCCCTGAAGCTTCCGCCTTCTATAAGCTATTGAAACGTCATGACCGTAGTAATGGATCGAAACAAGTAATAATAGGGACTGTATACTGGGTGAGACATCAGTTAGATTCCCTTCAAGTTCCTGGTATTTATTCTGGGTCATTCGAGCAGTATAAGGTCTTCCTGCAGAAGAGCTCGCTTTTTGTTAACCAAATGCCAGGCATTTTTGCCACATAATGGCATACACCCACTCCAGCTGTTGAGAGTACAGGTTAGCATCGATCGTTCGACAGTCTTAATGAATTACCCCCCTCATAATTCCACCTGAAGCAAAGCATCGCCTTGTATTCGAAACGCAAATATTACAAAACTTTCACTTCACCCAAGAAATGATATACTCATTGTTACTGAGCTTGGTCCTCAAAGCGTCTTTCTGGTGTTGTATTAAGCTACGCCTAGCAAACAATGATTTTTTTTCTTTATTTAATGACATATAAACCTTCGAGGGTTATTTAATGCTGAAGTCATCAATGTAGAAGAACAGTAGTAGTACTGTTTAAATCATAGTCAAGGGGATAAGTGGGTTCATGCCTTTCCCCAGAGGTATTAATCTGACAGTGAACGTAATAGAGCCACTGGAGATCGAACTTACTGCGATGTCGTAGTCTAGCACTTTAGACACTACGCTATTCTCGTACGAGATTCACCGGCTGAAATTAAATTAGACCTTATTTAAGAGCGAATCATTCATCTAAACTTTAATAAAAGCGACTTTACATCCTTTATTTTTAATAATGACCACCTCGCAACCCGTATATAATATCGGTAAGTACAACTAGTATTAACTAACGTGTTACACTCCCTTTAAACCAATCTATTTACTAACGTAAATGAACGCGTATTTGAGCCGGCGAATTGATTTGTGATAATTTCCATTTAATAAGCTAAACTTAGAACCGCGAAGAATGTAGAGTTTACAGCTTATAAAGGAGGAAGGTTTCCCCGCCTTAAAAGTCAAAACTTGGGGTTTTGTCTTTTCATGACCTGGGCTCAAACGTCGACTGGTAACGCTGGTAGTAAAAACGCAATCACCCAGGCCACGAGGTAGGATACGAAACCTACGGTTATTTGTTGGTTGTTTGTTCTACCACTGGAACTGCTAAATGCGTTGCCGTTGATGAAGATGCTGCTGTTCTTACTGCTGCTGCTGTTGTTAACGCTCGATCGAATCGATCGTCGCGAATCCATCTTAGAGCTGTTCACAGATAGGTCATTGGGTCAACAGGTAAACGCTGCTAAGCAGTCTGTGGCTCACTGACCGACAGCTGCTGCTTTTTTGTAAATAGCAAAAAGAAAGAAAGGAAAAAAAAAAACAAAGACAAGAAGAGGAAAGGAAATAAAAATATGTTGATAGATAGATAGATAGATAGATAGATAGATAGATATGAATAGACTTAGATAGATAGATATGAATAGACTGAGATAGATAGATATGAATAGACTGAGATAGATAGATATGAATAGACTGAGATAGATAGATATGAATAGACTGAGATAGATAGATATGAATAGACTGAGATAGATAGATATGAATAGACTGAGATAGATAGATATGAATAGACTGAGATAGATATGAATAGACTGAGATAGATATGAATAGACTGAGATAGATAGATAGATAGATAGATAGATAGATAGATATAAATAGACTGAGATAGATAGATAGATAGATAGATATAAATAGACTGAGATAGATAGATAGATAGATAGATATAAATAGACTGAGATAGATAGATAGATAGATAGATATAAATAGACTGAGATAGATAGATAGATAGATAGATATAAATAGACTGAGATAGATAGATAGATAGATAGATATAAATAGACTGAGATAGATAGATAGATAGATAGATAGATATAAATAGACTGAGATAGATAGATAGATAGATAGATAGATATAAATAGACTGAGATAGATAGATAGATAGATAGATAGATATAAATAGACTGAGATAGATAGATAGATAGATAGATATAAATAGACTGAGATAGATAGATAGATAGATAGATATAAATAGACTGAGATAGATAGATAGATAGATATAAATAGACTGAGATAGATAGATAGATAGATAGATAGATATAAATAGACTGAGATAGATAGATAGATAGATAGATATAAATAGACTGAGATAGATAGATAGATAGATAGATATAAATAGACTGAGATAGATAGATAGATAGATAGATAGATAGATAGATATAAATAGACTGAGATAGATAGATAGATAGATATAAATAGACTGAGATAGATAGATAGATAGATATAAATAGACTGAGATAGATAGATATAAATAGACTGAGATAGATAGATATAAATAGACTGAGATAGATAGATATAAATAGACTGAGATAGATAGATATAAATAGACTGAGATAGATAAGTAACGACATAAACACTGAGAAAGAAAGAGACGAATGAAAATTTGAGAGGGAAGAAAGAAAATGAAAATAAGTAAAAGAAAGTAGAAACAAATGAAAAAGATAAAGAAAAAAATGAATGAAGGGATATAAGGAAAAAAGAAAACGAGAGAAAAAAGTTGGAATTAATAAAGAAAAGTAAAGGGGAAAAAGAGGCAAATGAAAGAATAGAAGGGGAAAAAAGACAAAGGAAATAGGAATTTAGAAAGATTGAAAATAAATAACTCGGAAGACAAAAATGAAATACAGTAAAACGGGGAATGAAAGTATAGAAAAGTGAAAAAAGAAAAAACAAGAAAAAGAAAAGAGAAAAAAGAAAAGAGAAAAAGTGAGAGAAAAAAGAAAAGAGAAAAAGTGAGAGAAAAAAGAAAAGAGAGAAAGTGAGAGAAAAAAGAAAAGAGAGAAAGTGAGAGAAAAAAGAAAAGAGAGAAAGTGAGAGAAAAAAGAAAAGAGAGAAAGGGAGAGAAAAAAGAAAAGAGAGAAAGTGAGAGAAAAAAGAAAAGAGAGAAAGTGAGAGAAAAAAGAAAAGAGAGAAAGTGAGAGAAAAATAAAAAAGGGACAGAAAAAAAAAGAGAAAGTGAGAGAAAAAAGAAAAGAGAGAAAGTGAGAGAAAAAAGAAAAGAGAAAGTGAGAGAAAAAAGAAAAGAGAGAAAGTGAGAGAAAAAAGAAAAGAGAGAAAGTGAGAGAAAAAAGAAAAGAGAGAAAGTGAGAGAAAAAAGAAAAGAGAGAAAGTGAGAGAAAAAAGAAAAGAGAGAAAGTGAGAGAAAAAAGAAAAGAGAAAGTGAGAGAAAAAAGAAAAGAGAAAGTGAGAGAAAAAAGAAAAGAGAAAGTGACAGAAAAAAGAAAAGATGTTTAAATTAATAAATAAAACTTAAAACAGGAAAACATTCAGGAAGAAAAAAAAAAGTAAAGATAGAATTAAAAGGAGTAACCGTCTGTACAAGCAACAATATTTATTGATTAGAATCTCATATTAAGAGAAAATATCTGGAAAGAGAAAGAGAGAGAGAGAGAGAGTGGAGTAAAAATGATGAGTAAGAACTAACAGATACAAAGAGAGATCCAATCAGATGAAAAATAGTTATCTTTCTCTTGCACCAAATTAACGACGCCCATTCGGAAATTGAGATCTCTCTTTGTGAAGAAAATAGAGTCTCTATTCAAGTTGAAATTAGGACTGTTGTTGGTTCGACTTGTATGAGTATAGTGATCATAGTAGCACTAATAAGAGAGAAAGATAGTAGTTGTAGTTATTATTGTGTTGACTGCACGCACTCAGGTGTGTGTGTGTAGGAAGAGAGAGTGATTGAGTATGTGGGGGGATGCCCGATAGATTTCTGGCACGCAGCGGCTCAGAAAACATTTCAGCTTTAGGATGGTAATCCGATTAACAAACGGAATCACATTATTGAGAAAGTAATTCATGAATAAACGCTAGGAAAAATAAAATAAAAGCTATTAGAAGATTTAAGTTTGGAAAGCGTCCGTTCAGAATATATTTGATCAGAGTCTCAAGATTCATAGAATTTTCATTCTTTATTGGTTTTTTGCTTTCGTCAACAAAGCTTAGTATGGAACAAGGTCACAAAAATAGGGCAAAAAAAACGAGCATCGAACTCTGTGCACCAGCATCAATATACAACAGGCAACCTAAATTTACAGATGCATTTAAACGCTTAGTCGAATCCTTAAGATATCTAATGTGTTAGACTTAATTATATCAATATCAAAATATCTGAAAACAAAACTATATTCAAACAGATTATTACTGATTCAGAATTTTACATGAAACCATAAACTTCACTTGTTTGTTGGGCTGAAAATACCCCAAGAGTACCTTCAGCAGGGACACGAAGTTAAGGAGAGAGCTCCACTTCAATAAGGTTTTCTTGTGGTTTATGGTATATTAAGCATTGTAGGGTATTTAATGCTAAATAATGAAATATATAAAATGCAAAGTTAACGACCTTAGTCAACGGTGACACGAAACCCCGTTTTTCAATAGTTACAATACCAAGGTGTAGGGGAAGGCTCTACTTCATTCCTAGGATTGCTCCACTTTAAACTCTAAGTAATAACTCAATATGGAATAGAACTCTAGTATCCCGGACTATTTGGGAACACTACATATTACGCCAATGGCCAAATACAAACACACACACACACACATATATATATATATATATATATATATATATATATAGTACCGGACATTATATATATATATATATTTCTTTTAAATACACTGTCCGGTGGCAAAAGCTGCTTGGTAGCGCCAGGAGTGGAAGTACCACCTTGAGCTACCGAAACTGTGTTATCACCCTGGTTGGCAGCTGATGAGGTTAGGGTATCGCACG
>CAUZXS010002616.1:0-33013 GCA_963585895.1 Sepioteuthis lessoniana | reverse complement strand
CTCATTTAAAAATGTTTATTACAACTTGTCACTTACAAATTATATATAATCACAATTTTGCATTGTTTAATTGGTTTTGGTTTGTTGGGTTTTATGCATATCAACCATTGTAGGTTATTTAATGCCAAATCCCTCTTTATACATATGCACACACACACACACACGATTTATGAACATATTTTATCGAGAACATTTTAAATGAGCCAGAGTTCTTTGTTTGTACTGTTAAATGGTTTCATGTATTGCTATATAACAGTCACAATTTACCGTCGGTCATTTGTTGCTCACAGTCTGTTCTATTTGACCCATTGATAGGACCCTTTCAATGCTGCCACTCTGGCAAAGTGGGACCTTGGAGCAATGGCCATCAAGGAAGCACTTACAGAGATGCAGTTGGTTTATTCTACAGCCGAAGCTGACTGGGCTAATCCAAATTGAACTTTTTTGTAAAGTTTACGTATTTCCATGTATTAATTATTGCATAGATATTCATTTTGCATTGGCCAGTGGTAGAGTGTTCGCCAATGGTCCGGGAGACTTGGGTTCAATCCTAGGTCGCGTCATACCAAAGACTTTAAAAATGGTACTTGAAACCTTCTTGCTTAGCACTCAGCAATATAAGTTAATGTATCAAGGGTAAAGTGGAGCAATCCAGGAAAGGAGTAGCGCCCTCCCCTACACCTCGTCGTGAAGCTTTTGAAAAGGAGCCTCTGGTTGCCCTCAACTACGGTCACCAACTTAACTTACAGCTAGAAATTCTGCAATGAATACATAAAAACATTAAACAATTTTTAGCTATAGACTGACAGCAAAATAAACTAAATATATAATACCAAACTGCAGCTGGTTGTGAGAAGCTTGCGGTGTAATGGTTATCAACTAAGGAAATGTGTGTGGTAGCCCGGGTTCAAACCAATCTGAAACTGTTTGCATTTCACATAGCGTTATTAGCTTTGGAAATGAATTCAACTAATTCCTTCCTTCAACTACGAGTAAATAGGAGAGACTGGGTTCTTACACTTTGTTAGGGCAACCAATCCTGAAGAAGGAAAACTCTGAATTCAAACCTGTTAAACTTAAGAAATGCTGACCTCTGTGTTGCATTTGCCTTGTTCAGAGGAGGTTGGGTAAATACCTAGATCTGGTGGTGAGACCCCAGTTTCAGATCTCTTGGGAAAGCGCTGATATCTCTGGATTGCAATTCCTTGCAAGTGCCTTGCGACCAAGAAGGGCATCTTTTTTTATTTTCTTTCTAATGTTATTCTTAATGATTTCTATTTTTTTTTAGTCTTGAATTTTTTTATTTCATCTCCCCAACTCAAAATGGTACATTGTGCAGTCGGCTGAGGCTGTAGAATACATCGACTGCTTCTCTGCAGAGGGGGGGTAAGACCCCCCCCATCCCCCAACGAGTGTCCTGGATATGATACTAAACAATCTGATGGTGAGGTTCCAGTAATGCTGGAGCTTTGGGGAATGTGGAGTACCTCTTTATTGCCATCGCTCCCAGGTCCACTCTGGCCCGGTGTGGTAGCACCTGATAAGGCCCTATCTATGGGTTAAATAGAACTAATGGCATACTTATGCTAAACTGTATAGCTTGAAATAGAAGTGTTTTGACAATTAACCTGTACTTACATTTAAACTGCGTGCTTATGCTAAACTGAATTGTTTAAAATAGAATTGATTATTTACTTAAAGATGGATTTGGCATTAAATAACCTACAAAGGTTGATATGCCATAAACCCAACCAAACCAAATCATATATATTTAATATATATGTATAAAGAGCATTTGGCATTAAATAACCTACAAAGGTTGATATGCCATAAAACCCAACCAAACAAAATAGTCGAATACTTTATTCAGGGTCTGAAATCATGAAATCCATCTTTCGACGGCAGCACAGTTGGCTGGAGCTGTAGAATATGCCAACTGCGTCTCTGTAGAGGTGGTAAAACCCCTCACCCCATCACCACCAAATGAGTGGCCTGGATATAGCATTAAACTGCATTTGATAGTGAAAGCTCCTGTCCTGGAGCTCTGGGGAATGTGGAGTACCCCTTTTACTGCCATTACTCCCAGTCGACCTTGACCTGGAGGGTTAATAATTGTTAGTCTTGTCCATGGGTCGAATAGAACTATTCTTGCATACTTGAGACTATTTAACTCTGTATCCTGGATATGACCTAAAACAATCTGATGGCGAAACTACAATCCTAGAGTTCTGTGGAATGTAAACGACCCTTTCATTGCCCTTAGTTTCAGCCCCACTCTGACCTGGAGTGGTAATACATGTTGGGGTCCCATCTAGGGGTCAAATAGAACTGTTTAACTATTAACTGTGTGCAAACAAATGGCTGATGTTAAATTGAGTAGTTAATGTTAAATAGTCATACCTGAAACCATTTAACTGTATGCAAACAAATGATTAATACTGAAGAGAATTATTTGTGTTAGATAGCAATACTTGAAGCTATTTAACTGTGTGCTAGCAAATGTGCACAGACTTGTTTAAAAATAATGTTACGTAAAAACTATTTACTTAAAAATCATATATATAATCATTGTGGTGTCATGGTTACCGTTGTAAAAAACAAACACAGTGATCTGAGTTCAAATCCTGGACAAAGCTGTGTGAATTTCCATGGCGCTAATATTCTTGGGAAATGTATGCATCCAACTATTTACTCCAACTGTTCTACCTCTGGCTATAAGTAAATAGTTGGGCAGACTGGGTTCTTTAACTCTTAGTATAGCAACCAGTCTAGGAGAAGGATAATTCTATTCAAACCTGTTAAATTACACAAAAACTGGCCTTGTGTTGTATCCTGCTCGTGTGGATGGGCTAGGTAAATATACATATAACCAGGATCTGGCTTTATATAACGCACAAGGGTTAATATGCTGTAAAACAATTAAACCAATCTTATAACGATTAACCTTTAAATATTTTTATTTTTATCTTTTTTAATTTTTATTTTCAGGCCATCAGTCCATTTGAGGTATTCAGTAAGTGTCCAACTTTGAAGTTCACTTTGAGTTGGACTGAGCAGACAAACAGTTGTCTGGGTGGGTCCAATAGTCAGAATGGAAAGGTGAATGATCCGTCTTTGGATAACACGACACCCTTACAGGAATTGCACACCTATAACCACCACCATCATCATCATCATCATCCTAATCATGTGATTCATAAGGAAGACTCAGGTAAGACATGTTGACCCACCTGTCGAGATTGATGTGTGTGTGTGTGCTCACATATTTATACTGTAATCATGAGGATGTAACATGCACCCCTAACTTTGGATTATGAAATTCTGTAAAAATAAAAGCACCTTGAGTTATAATATACATCGACTTTTTAGAATTTGTAGTTGTTAAGTTAAACGTTTGTTTGGCTTTTTGACTGGTTTGTATTGACAACAAATAAGAATTTATATACTGTATTTGACGGCATATAAGGTACTTTTTTTTTTTTTTTTTTTTTTTTTTTTCTAAAAGAATCTTTTAAAATTCCCTGCGTCTTCTATGTCATATAGGTTTAAAATTTGTGGTAGTCAGTCGAAATTAGCTACCTGGCAACTCCTATAAGCTTAGACTTTAGAGTAACTTTCTTAAACCTATTGTCATTATTTAAAAGGCTTTTATGCAGATTAAAAGAGTTATTGATAATATTCATTATATTAATTTCATCATATTTAATATTAGTACTACTTTGTGTGTATATATATATATATATATATATATATAGTACAATTTGATGGAGACTCAAACTCGGTTAAGTTGTCGTAATAAATTTATTTCGGTGGAGAATATTACTATACTCTCCGTCTCGTCAGATGACTATTTACATGCTTCTCTCTCATCGCTGAGTAGCAAATGTGGAATTACAGTTCGTATTCAAAAGATAAAATAAAGGAATTAAAAAAAAATAAAAATAAATAAAATATATATACGTATGTCGTTCAAATAAAATTAGCACTGTGTTTTGATCAAACACATGGACAGGTTCACACAGACATGCAACAACTTTGCAGCAAAAATAAGTTTGTGTTAGGCAATACAAAATTATAAACAAACACACATTCTAGTGGCTATTTCTCCTTAACAGCGTAAAACACATTTGGTTGGACTAGAGATATAACTCACTTTCAGTCATCCTGTCTTGAATATGATGTGAAGTGACTGAAAAGAAAGGTTAATTATATTTCTTGTGCATGATAAGCACCTCTAACTTTTGAACCGAGATATAATGTATCTTTATACACAAATAATTGTTATTTTTATATATATATATATATATATATATATATACACGCACACACACACCGGCCCATTGGCATAATAATTGGAGTGTTTGCCAATGGCCCAGGAGATTGGGGTTCAATCCTAGGTCGAGTCATACCAAAAACTCCAAAGATAGTAATTGGTTCCTTGATAAACACATTCTAAGGTATAGAATAAGATTACGACACGAGTTTAAATCCTGGACGAGGCCGATTGCATTTCACTAATACACTTGGGAAAGGTATGAATCCAATTGTTCTCCCTCCAGCTATGGGTAAATAGGAGAGATTGGGTTCTTCAGCCTTGGTGAGGTAACTAGTCTAGGAGAAGGATAACTCTGAATTCCAACCTGTTAAACTCCGCTTAAAAATTGACCTTGTGTTATATCCTGCCAGAGCGAAGGGGTTGGTAAATATGGGTATGGAATAAGAGTAAAGTTGAGCAATCTAGGGAAACGAGTAGCTCCCTCCCCTACACCTCAGTGTAGTAGCTATTGTAAAGGAAGGGTTTGGGTTTCCCTTGACTACGGTTGCCAACGTTACTTATATATATTTTTTTTTAAACAATATAGACATCTTTTGTCTATACATTTTTATATTTATCTATTTGAGCTGCCACATCAATTTTATGATATCCAGTGGGAATTGGTTAATAAACCTCCCATAATTAATTGGTTACCTAATAGTTTCTACCCGATCTTGGGCCATCATCAGTGGTGTGTATATTGCAAAAGTGATGTGATCTTGGCATGTACATTACTACTTTGTTCGTGTTGAGCATTTATTATTTCTACTGGTGTATTGTTGTAGCTTTTATTTTTAAATTAGGTTCTATAAGTAGCTGCAGTAGTTAAAGACATTTAATTACATTAGTACTGGATTTGAAATTGATTTTATTGAGTTTAGGTAGTTTCTTTCTGATGTGAAGCGCTTCAAGAATCTATATTTTTACTTGCTATTTTGGTGTTCTAACATGGTTGTGTTTTTGGTAAGAATATTCCGAAACTCAGTTTTTGGTCAGGAATGTATGTGTGTTTTTTTTTTTTTTTTTTTTTTTTTTTTAAGACCCCCCCCAACAAGTGTCCTGATATGACACTAAACAATCTGATAGTGAGGTTCCAATAAGGCTGGAGCTTTGAGAAATTCAGAGGACTTTCATTACCATCACTCCCAGGTCCACTCTGTCCTGGAGTGGTAGCACCTGATAGGGTCCTATCTATAGGTCAAATAGAACCAAACTGTTTACTTTTACTAAACTGAAGTGTTTGAAATAGAACTGTTTTTGACTTTAAAACTGTGTACAAGAACTGTTTTGACATTTAAACTGGTACTTATTGAATTGTTTGAAGTTGAACTGTTTTGACATTTAACTAAACAAAATCTATACTAATGCTAAACTGAATTGTTGAAAACTTTTATCAAAATGACTTAATTTGGTGTTAAATGACCCAGAAAAGGTTAAACCCCCCCCAAAAAAAACAACCATTTATCTTATTAATCAAAAACAATTGCAGCATAGGTTTTAAATATGAAAACGCTCCTTGCTCTTGGAAACATTATTTTCCTCATTCTTTCGTGTCAGGAAGATATTCCTTCTTAATTTTTGACTAAAATAAAAAATGCATTTAATCATCTTTGGAATGTCCGAAGTTGTTGAATATATATTTGCTATTTCTTTTGTCAGGGACAAAACGAGTTTCACCTGTCAAATCAAAGGACACAAGTAGCCAATTGAGTACCCCAAAGAAGAAAATACGAATCTATTATCAGTTTTATTATAACAACAATACTCGACAACAGACAGAAGCTCGTGACGACCTCCACTGTCCATGGTGCTCTCTCAACTGCATGCAGTTATACAGTCTATTGAAACACCTCCGTCTTAGTCACGCAAGATTCAATTTCATGTATGTGGTAAGTAATTTTCTGGTTTATTAGCCTTCCCCCCCTGTTTTTGAATTTATTTCCTTTTGTTTACTTTCCCTGAGTTTGAAATTTTTTTTTTTTTCCCCTTCCTTTCCCTTTTTTCTCAAAATTTTTATCTCATTCTGGTCTTTTTCTTTTTTTCTTTCTGGTTTTTTCATTCCATTCCTCATTTTTCCTTCCAGATTTTTTTATTTCTTCCCTCATTTTTTCCTTCCTGGTTTTTTCATTCTTCCCTTCATTTTTTCATTCTTCCCTTCATTTTTTCATTCTTCCCCTCATTTTTTTCTTCCTTTCCTCATTTTTTCCTTCCTGGTCTTTTTCATTCTTTTTTTTTTTTATTTCTTCCCTCATTTTTTCCTTCCTGGTTTTTTCATTCTTCCCCCTTATTTTTTCATTCCTTTCCTCATTTTTTCCTTCCTTTCCTTATTCATTCCATTCCTCATTTTTCCTTCCAATGTTTTTTTTTTTCATTCTTATTTTTTTTATTTCTTCCCTCATTTTTTCCTTCCTTTCCTAATTTTTTCCTTCCTTTCCTAATTTTTTCCTTCCTTTCCTAATTTTTTCCTTCCTTTCCTAATTTTTTCCTTCCTTTCCTAATTTTTTCCTTCCTTTCCTAATTTTTTCCTTCCTTTCCTAATTTTTTCCTTCCTTTCCTCATTTTTTCCTTCCTTTCCTCATTTTTTCCTTCCTTTCCTCATTTTTTCCTTCTTGGTTTTTCATTCCTTCTTTCATTTTTCCTTCCTCATTTTTTATTTCATTTTCTCATTTTGTTTTTTTGTTTTATTTTCTCTTTTTTTCTTTCATCTCTTTTTTTCTTTCATCTCTTTTTTCTTTCATCTCTTTTTTTCTTTCATCTCTTTTTTCTTTCATCTTTTTTCTTTCATCTCTTTTTTCTTTCATCTCTTTTTTCTTTCATCTCTTTTTTTTCTTTCATCTCTTTTTTTTTCTTTCATCTCTTTTTTTTCTTTCATCTCTTTTTTTTCTTTCATCTCTTTTTTTTCTTTCATCTCTTTTTTTTCTTTCATCTCTTTTTTTTCTTTCATCTCTTTTTTTTCTTTCATCTCTTTTTTTTCTTTCATCTTTTCTTTCATTTTCTCTTTTTTTCCTTCATTTTCTCTTTTTCCCTTCATTTTCTCTTTTTTTCCTTCATTTGTACCCATATGAGTTTTATAAGAAAATCAGCCAACCAAAGAATTTGTCTTGTTTTTTGTCTCTTCTTTCCAGCCTCATCCTAAAGGAGCCAGGATAGATGTGTCCATTAATGAGCGATATGATGGCTCATATGTTGGTAATCCTCAGGATCTCCATTCTCATATTGGTTACGCATTCAGTCGTAATGGTCCAGTCAGAAGGACACCTGTCACCCACGTCATTGTATACAGGTGAGCAAAAACAAAATCTTTTCTTCACCAGTTCAGCAGCTTCATTTTTTTTTTCTTTTTTCCATCAACTATTAATTCAAATCAAAATTTCTTTATCTTGTTTTTTGTTATGTTTGTTTTGTGTTTTTGTTATGTTTGTTTTCCTTTTTCATGATCATACACATCATAGAAGACCATATTTTCCCTTTCTGTAATTAAATTTTCTTTATTTTTTTTTCTTTTATCTTTTTAACATTTTGAATAAAAATGTTTAAATTGAAATATTACCATCACAAAAGGGTCTTGATATATAATTTTTTAAAAAAATAAATTTGTTTCATATGTATGGGAATTGTGAATTTTCTTTTTCTATTCTTGTTATTTTTGATTAGAACTCAATACGACGTTAAATAATATGTCAAAATTTGGCACAAGTTAGTGGTATATTTTCCCTCCTGTGATTTCTCCGTTTTTTTTGTTTAAATACCCCTCCACTTTTGATGTCTTCCTTTTTTCTTTTTTTTTTTTTTGTCTTTTTCTTTTTGATTCACTCTCTCTCTCTCTTTCTTTTATTTGATGTCTCTCTTTTGTGGTCCCCCCTACTTTTTATTTATTTATTTATTTTTTTGATGTCTCTCTTTTTTTTTATTTTTTTTATTTAAAGACCAAAACGCCCAAACCCTTCGTTATCAGAATTTATGGAACCAGAAACAGACAACCAGATCAACCGACAGTTTATTCAGGGACATAATCGGTAAATATCTCTTCTCTACTCAAATTTGATATTGTCGTCTTCATGAAGTCAAATGATTCATCAATCTAACGAGTCATGATTTTTTTTCCATCAGTATATTAATGCATACATTTGTAATTATGTATCTACTGTACGAGTATTACATCCTGCCATCTCCTCTGCTCTTTCACTTGTATCTAATTATATCCTCAGCAGAAGTATAACCCCCACTCAAAAAAAAAGCAAAAAACGGGGGGTGTCTTGAGTATGACATTCAACTGAATTTGATGGTCGATTGGACCACCTACTCAGCTGGGGCTGTAGAATATACCAACTGCTTTTCTATAGAGGGATAAGACACCCCCTCCCACTAGTGGTAATTTACTAAGCTTTTTTTGCTTAGATTTGGCACAAGGCCATATGAAAGGGGCACCTAATGAGACTCGAACTCACTCGTGTAGGCTTGCTAGTCCAGCTTACAAACCATTACACCACCAGAGGCGCCCCCCTCCCACTAGTGTCCTGGATATGACACTAAATCTGGCCATCACTCCCAGGTCCACTCTGGGCTGGAGTCATAGCCCTGATACGGTCCTATCTATGGGTCAAATAGAACTAAACTGCGTACTTATGCTAACCTGAATTGTTTGAAAATAGAACTGCGTGTAAACAAAAAAACTATTTGAGACTGAATTGTTTGAAATAGAACTGTTTATATGTATAAAAATGGATTTGGCATTAAATAACCTACAATGGTTGATGTGCCATAAAACGAAACCTTTATTGCCATCGCTCACTCAGAATGGTAGCACCTGATAAGGTTCTATCAATAGGTCAAATAGAACTAAACCATGTACTGAATTGTTTGAAATGGTTGAATTAGAACTATTTTTACATTCAACTGTGTGTAAACAAAAAAAAACTGCTAAACTGAATTGTTTGAAATAGAACTGTTTGATCATTTAACTGTGAATAAACAAATGACTGTTTAATTGAATTATTAGTGATACATAGCAATACTTGGAACCATTTAAATTTGTTGACATGCTTAACTGAATTTTTTGAAGTAGAACTGTTTTTACATTTAACTGTGTAAACAAAAAACTATATTTATGCTAAACTGAATTGTTTGAAATTAAGTGAAATCATTTATCTGTGTGCTTAAAAAAAAATAATGAGCTCAAGCGTGTTCTTAAATCACAAGCATAGAATTTGTATGAGTCTTTCAAGCATGTAAGAAATTTTGGCTTCATGTCCTTTCTATGTGATTATTTTGTTTTTCAGCCTTTATTATCACACAGTCACTTGCCAGCCTATAAGACCTCAGGAAATTGATATTGACAGTGAGGATGAAAATGACCCTGAATGGCTGAGACAGAAAACGATTAATGTAAGTAATGTCATATATATATATATATATATATATATATATATATATACACTAATCTAATATCTACCAGCATTCATGGTACCAGAAAAAAAACTGAAAAAACCCCTGCCAGGAACAAGAGATAAAAGTATCTTGAATCACCGCCCGGGGGAAAAAAAATATTGTAGGTCAAAAAGAAAGAAAATGCCAACCTCGTCCGCCCCTTGAAAAAAATCAAGGGATATGCAGTCAGATGGTCAAAAGATATATATATATATATTTATATATATATATATACACACACACACACACACACACAATAGGGGATGATAACACCTCTTTGAATATCAAAAAAAAATTTTGTTGAGAATACACAATATAATACAGCATGAACCCCCCCCCCTTAAAAAAAAAGACTGAAAGTATTAGAAGGGTTAAGGTTCTTAGTTTTAATGCCATATCAACCTTCTTGGGTAATTTAATGCCAAAGCCATCCTTCTAGAAGAACAGTAATGGTGCTATTTAACCCATAGCTGGGAGGATAAGGGGGTTCATAGCTTTCCCAATGGTATTTGCCCGTAAGTGATCTAGTTTTGAGTTTCTTCATTTAATAGCATATCAACTTTCATGGGTTATTTAATGCCTCTACTATCCTGGTAGAAGAACAGTAGTATTACTATAATGGCCATTCAAAATGTTTTAAGCCTCATCCAGAAAGAAGAGATCGGAACAGTAATAGATAGGTTTAGGTTTCTTTGTTTAATGGTATATCAACCTTCATGAGTTATTTAATGCCAAAGCCATCCTTGTTGAAGAACAGTAGTGATACTATTTAAGGTTTCTTTGTTCAATGGCATATCAACTTTCATGGGTTATTTAATGCCAAAGCCATCCTTGTTGAAGAACGGTAGTGGTACCATTTAACCCATAGCTGGGAGGATAAGGGGGTTCATACCTTTCCCAAGGGTATTTGTTCAAAAGTGAACTGGAGTTGGAACTCGCTCACTACGGTTCTGTAGTCCATTGCTTTAACCCTTACACCACGAGTCCCCCCTCCCCTTCTGCCCTGAAAGTATCAGAAGCAATATTTATAAAGAATAGATATTCTATACTAAACAAAATCTTTTCATTTAGGTGTAAAGTAAAGTTGGCGACCATAGTCGAGGGTGACCCGAAGGCTCCTTTTTCGATAGCTACTACACCAAGGTGTAGGGAAGGGCGCTACTCCTTCCCTCGATTGCTCCACTTTACCCTTGATCCGTATCTTATAATGCTCTCCTGGGCCATTGGCGAACACTCGAACTGCTAGGCCAGGTGTAGGAGTTCTTAAATGCATTCGTTATGGCCTCTCTTGATTCCATAAAACAGTAAATCATGAGAATTAGTTGAATATATATATATATATATATATATATATATATATATATATATATATATATATATATTGTGTGTGTGCACATGAGGGTCGGCTGAAAAGTTAAAGGGCTGCTCGTGGAGTGTGACCAAATAAGGTTTGTTTTTCAACATGCTCCCCCTTCCTCCTTGTGGTCCACACACTTCTTCCATAACTTGATCGTCTGGAGCTGTAGAATATGCCAACAGCATCTCTGCTGGGGGGTAAGATCCCCTCTCTCCCCACCTGCCAGCAAGTGTCCTGGATATGACAAAACAATCTGATGGTGAAGCTAGAATCCTAGAGTTCTGTGGAATGTAAACGACCCTTTCATTGCCCTTAGTTTCAGCCCCACTCTGTCCTGGAGTGGTAATACATGTTGGGGTCCCATCTAGGGGTCAAATAGAACTATTTAACTATTAACTGTGTGCAAACAAATGGCTGATGTTAAATTGAGTAGTTAATGTTAAATAGTCATACCTGAAACCATTTAACTGTATGCAAACAAATGATTAATACCAATGAGAATTATTTGTGTTAGATAGGAATACCATTTAGCTGTATGCTAGCAAATTAGCTCAGGCTTGTTTAAAATGTTACCTGCAAGCTATTTGTTTACAAATCATATATATTTAATATGTATAAAGGGGATTTGGCATTAAATAACCTACAATGGTTGATATGCCATAAAACCCAAACAACCAACCTTTACACCTCATATATAATATATGTATAAACAGGATTTGGCATTAAATAACCTACAGTAGTTGATACACCATAAAACCCAATCAAACGAAATCATATATATTTAATATATATATATATATATATAAGAGGGTTTAGCATTTAATAACCTACAATGGTTGATGTGCCAAAAAACCCAACCAAATCATATATATTTTATATGTATAAAGAGGATTTGGCATTACATAACCCACTAGGGTTGATATGCCATAAACCACAACCAAACCAAATCATATATATTCAATGTATAGAGAGGATTTGGCATTAAATAACCTACAGTAGTTGATACGCCATAAAACCCAACCCAACCAAACCAAATCATATATGTTTAATATATATGTATAAAGAGGATTTGGCATTAAATAACCTACAATGGTTGATGTGCCATAAAACCCAGCCAACAAATACTATAGGGCTTGGATCTTATTGGTTAAAAGAACTTTTCAGTCCACTCTTGTATTTGTAATTAGAATAGTTACTCGGTCAAATTAGGATTATTATTATTAGTAGTAGTAACTTGAAATCATATGACTGCTTGCTTCATTAAATAAGCCAATGAGCTCTAAATATGACTTTTACCATTCATTCTTCGATTGAAATCCCAACTTCCAGCAGAAATACTCTATTTGTATTTAACTATGTATTCCAAGTATGGTTTGAGTAATTCTGTACAGACTATTACGGAAGCAGACTATGCAGATGACATCGTGCTTCTGGCAAATACACCGAGCCAAGCCAAATCCCTGCTGCATAGCCTGGAGCAGGCAGCAGGTGGCATTGGCTTTTATGTGAATGCAGACAAAACAGAGTACATGTGTTTTAATCGAAAAGGAGATATCTCCTCATTAAAAAGTGGTTCTCTGAAACTAGTTGACAAGTTCACCTACCTCGGAAGCAGCGTCTCATCTACTGATGACATCAGTATGCAACTAGTGAAAGCATGGACTGCTATCGATAGGTTATTGATCATATGGAAGTCAAACTTATCCGATAAAATAAAACATTTTTTTCCAAGCAGTGGTTGTGTCAATTCTACTATATGGATGCACCCCGTGGATGCTGACCAAGCATATAGAAAAGAAGCTAGATGGTAATTGCACAAGAATGCTACGAGCTATATTGAACAAATCCTGGAAGCAACATCCCACAAAACCACAACTGTACGGCCACCTACCTCCCATCTCTAAAACCATCCAAATAAGATGGACAAGATAGGTCGGACACTGCTGGGGAAGTAAGAACCCACTCATAAGTGACATATAGTAACACTACTGTTCTACCAGGATAGTAGTGGCATTAAATAACCCATAAAAGTTGATATGCCATTAAACGAAATTCAAGAAAACCAGATCATTTTCAGACTAATACCCTTGGGAAAGCTATGAACCCCCTTATCCTCCCAGCTATGGGTTAAATAGCAGCACTACTGTTCTTCTAGTAGGATGGCTTTAGCATTAAATAACCCAAGAAGGTTAATTACATGTAAGTAAACGTGTTTTTAAATCACAAACTGCACCAAAATGAAGATGAACGAATGTCCAATGTAATGTCTACTTTTAGTTGATCTTGTGTATATATAGATATATATTTCTTTTAAATACCCTGTCCGGTGGCAAAAGCTTCTTGGTAGCGCCAGGAGTGGCAGTACCGCCTTGAGCTACCGAAACTGTTATCACCCTGGTTGGCGGCTGATGAGGTTAGGGTATCGCACATGCTTTCACACATATGATAAAAATTTTAACCCAAGAAGGTTGATTCTCCTATAGACCCCTTCACATGGATGTGCAAGTGTTGGACGACCAACTAGAAGTCTGTATGGACACAGGATGTAGTCTAGAAGATCTGCCGGAAGCAATGGGTGACAGATGAATGGCAAGAGAAAGTCAGGAAAATCCATGCTAGCAGCATGAAATGACAATTTATTCCAATCAGTAAGAACAAAATATGGCAATTAATATTAGACCAAATTTATCATTAATTACTGAAGCTAGACGGCAATTACACAAGAATGTTGCGAGCAATATTGAACAAGTCCTGGCGGCAACACCCCACAAAGCGCCAACTATGCGGCCACCTGCCTCCCATCACGAAAACTGTCCAAGTTAGACAAACCAGACATGCAGGACGCTGCTAGAAAAGCAAGGATGAGCTCATAAGTGATGTACATCGTTTCATTAAACAAATATAAAATTTAATTGAACTAAAATTCACAAGATGCAACATCTTATATTCAAACACCTTGATGAAGTTTTCATGTTTAAAACGAAACGGTTATGGTTGGTGAAGGATTTAAACTTAATCAAATCATCTTCAGAAGACCTTGTGTGTTTTTTTTATATATATATATATATATATATATATATACGGCTGGAGAAAAAGCTTGACTGCAATTACACAAGAATTCTACGCGCAATATTGAACAAGTCCTGGCGGCAACACCCCACAAAGCGCCAACTATGCGGCCACCTGCCTCCCATCACGAAAACTGTCCAAGTTAGACAAACCAGACATGAAGGACACTGCTGGAGAAGCAAGGATGAGCTCATAAGTGATGTACTCCTATGGACCCCCACACATGGCCAAGCAAAAGCAGGATGACCAGCTCGAACATACATACAGCAGCTATGTGAGGATACTAGATTTAGCCTTGAGGACCTGCCAGTGGCGGTAAACGATAGGGAGAGGTGGCGAGAGAGGGTCAGGGATATCTGTGCTAGCGGTACGACATGATGACTTGTGTAATGAATGGCTTTTTAAAACAAATTTTTCACCTCAAAAACGAGAAGTCATTTATTACATAAGATATGTTTGAAACCTCAACTTTTTATCTTATTTCAAGGCCTAACCTTACCAGTATCTTCGATCAAGTGTCCCCAAATAGCCCATGCCTAAATAGAGGCTATTAGTTAAGATTATAAGGGTTTTAATTAACATTGTTTACTATTTATAATACCTATGTAAATAATATGTATATATTATATATATATATACATTTGGGGTGGGTTTTTGGTGAATATAAGATGGCGTTTTCTCCTTTAGCATTAGTCGGGGTTAGGCTTCCTGATGATCCGATAAGGTGAAACTTTAGAAGATTTCTGACTCGTGATTTAAGTTAATTTTATAATTGGTTCCACTCGTGTTGAGTACTCTTGTAATTGTAGCATTGCAGGATTCGCGGAAGGTTTTAGTTTTCTTTTGACCAACTGACTGCGTATCCCTTGATTTTTTTTTTTTTTTTTTTTTTCTTTTTTTTCCAAGGGGTCTGACGAGGTTGGCCTCTTTCTTTTTGACCTATAAAATTTTTTCTTTTTCCCCCGGGCAGTGATTCGAGATACTTTTATCTCTTGTTCCTGGCGAGGGTTTTTTCTTTTTTTTTTTTTTTTTTTTTTTTTTTTTTCTGGTACTGTGAATGCTGGTAGATATTAGATTAGTAAATACTATATATATATATATATATATATATATATATATATATATATATATATATATATAAGTAAAGTTGGCGAACTTAATCGAGGGTGACCCAAAGGCTCTCTTTTCAGTAGCTACTGCTCCGAGTGGAGGGTGCTACTCCATTCCCTGGATTGCTCCACTTTACCCTTTATCCTTACCTTAAAATGTTGAGTGTTAAGCAAGGTGGCATCAAGAACCATTTTTTGAGTTTTTGGTATGACTCGACATGGGATTGAACCCCAGTCTCCTGGACCATTGGCGAACACTCTACCCATTAGGCCAATAGCCCTGTACTTATATATAGAGTGAACAAAGAGATAATTGCCCAGTTGGCTGGGCCTGCAGAATACACCAACTGCATCTCTGCCAAAGGGTAAGCCAATTTGTAATGAATGTCCTGGTTATGACACTAAACAATCTGATGGTGAGACTCCAGTAATGTTGTAGCTTTGGGGAATGCAGAGTACCCCTTCATTGCCATTGCTCCCAGGTCCACTCTGACCTGGAGTGATAGCACCTGATAAGGTCTTATTTATGGGTCAAATAGGACTAAACTGCATACTTATAGTAAACTGAATTGTTTGAAATAGAACTGTTTAAATGTATAAAAATGGATTTGGTATTAAATAACGTACAATGGTTGATGTATCATAAAATCAAACAAACTGATAAATTTCATTATCTTAACTAAAAGCCAAGGTAAGCTACATCAAGGTCTAGACTACATTTGTTTATTAACAGTATTGTATTGATTGTGATTGTATTGCTGTAGTTTTAAAAGTACAAATGAATATTTGGATGTTGAAATATTTTTGTAAGCTAGCATAGTCAAACGTTAGTGATCGATCATTACATGTAATGAATGATAAAGGCACCTTTTAATGGGTTAAAATTAGGGGTGATTCCTTCCTTGAATATAATAGACACCTGAAACCATATAATAGCAAGCTCTGTCAGCTGAGGCTGTAGAAGGCACCGACTGCATCTCTGAAGAGGGGCAGGACCTACCTCCAATGAGTGTCCTGGATATGACACAAAACAATCTGATGGTGAGGCTTCTGTCTTGGAGATTTAGGGAATGTAGAGTACCTCTTTGTTGCCATTCTCCCAGGTCCACTCTGACCTGGAGTGGTGGCACCTGTCGATGGGTTGAATAGAATAAACTGTGTGCCAACAAATGACTGAAGTTAAATTTTGACTGTTATTTCACAATACTTTACACTATTCAACTGTGGAAAAAAAGCTCAGGCTTGTTTAAGAATGTTATCTAAAAAATGTTTACAAATCCTATATCTTTAATATATATGTATATAAAGGATTTGGCATTAAATAACCTACAATGTTTGATATGCCATAAAACCCTATCAAATCATATATTTATATATGTATAAAGAGGATTTGGCATTAAATAACCTACAAGGGTTGATATGCCATAAAACCAAACCAAATCATATACATTTAATATATATGGAAAGAGGATTTGGCATTAAATGACCTACAATGGTTGATATGCCATAAAACCCAACCAAACCAAATCATATATATTTAATATATATGTATAAAGAGGATTTGGCATTAAATAACCTACAATGGTTGATATGCCATGAAACTCAATCAAATCATATATATTTTAAAAATGTATATATAAAAAGAGGATTTGGCATTAAATAACCTACAATGATTGATATGTCATAAAATCCAACCAAACCAAATCATATATATCAAATATATATGTATAAAAAGGATTTGGCATTGAATAGCCTACAAGGGTTGATATCCATAAAATCCAACCAAATCATTATATATATATATATATATATATATATATATATATATGTATAAAAAGGATTTGGGATTAAATAACCTACAAGGGTTGATATACCATAACATTCAACTAAACTAAATCATAATTGCTTGCAAAAAAACAAAGAAAGCCTGGCATTTAATGACCCTGTAATATTTGACATGCCAGTAAATCAACAACTGTTGTAATTTTGCCTGCACACTCTTCATAAGTTATTTAATTTTATTATTATTATTATTACTTTTTGAAAATATTCAGAAAATATATTTTTTAAAATTTTCATTTAGATGATTGATGAGTTTACTGATGTTAACGAGGGAGAAAAAGAACTGATGAAACTTTGGAACCTGCATATAATGAAAAACAAGTGAGTATAGTAAATTTTTCAATTTTATTTATTTATTTTTTCATTTTTAAGACAGGATAAAAAAAACCCCCAAAACCCCATCGTCCCAAGCTTTGGTGATGATGGTATTTGCTCAACATCAATTCCCCTCCCCCTCTCAAATAAATAACAACAGAAAAAGGGTGTCCCTGTGGTGTAATGGTTAAAGTGCTGGACTGCGGGATTGTAGTAAGTGAGTTTGAATTCCAGTCATGCTATTATGTTTATTCTCGTAAAAATAACCTTTGGATTAAGATTTATTGCTGACGCAGGTTTTGACTTGAATATTTTACCTACATACAAGTTTTTCTATTTAAAATTATTTTAAGTATAAAAACATTTAACTGAGAATGATATCAACACGCAACTAGCAAAGATGTGGACAGTAAAAGGCTATTGGTCATTTGGAAGTCAAAACTGACCAATAAAATAAAACAGTTTTTTCCAAGCAGTAGTTGTCAGTACCATTATATGGATGCACTACATGCATGCTAACTCAGCATATGGAGAAAAGGCTTGACGGCAATTGCACAAGAATACTGTGAGCTGTATTGAACAAGTCCTGGAGGCAACACTCCACAAAACAGCAGCTATACAGCCACCTACCACCCATCACGAAAACTATCTAAGTTAGACGAACCAGACATGCGGGACATTGCTGGGGAAGTAAGCCGTTTGTATTCACTGCTATTTATACTCCCATGAGCTACTTATATTTCTCTAAAATTGTGATTAAGATGTCATTTAAAAAACTTTTTTTTTTTATTTTTCACTTGTGTGTTGAAAGTTTAGTTAAATATTAAATTCTTCCCAACATAGGGCTTATTTAGAGGTTATAAATGGATTTCTGCAAGTTATTAGTCATTTTCAGTGCTCTACTTGCATGGATTTATGTTGTATAGTACACTGTGTCGTGATTAACGAGGAACACGTATGTATATAAAAATATAAGATTATATTTTTATTTTCGGTGATGATACCTGTGTGGAGCAGAGAGCAATCGCAGAGAGTTTGCGCACATGGAGGGGCTGTCGGAAGATGGACGAGCCAGTGAACAACTGACTTTAGCCGAAATTCGGGAACTTAAATAGTCTACAACTCTCACGTGACCTGCAGCAATTCCTCTTTTTCCTTAACCATGGTTATGCCCACATCTCACTTCTTTGCTTTTTGGTTATGTTGTCTGCTTCCCATTGGCTACTTGCCCAAGCCCGGTTCTGTGGGCGGACGCATCTGCCACTATCACTGAATTCAACAATGCCCACTGTTATGTGATTTTCCGATATCTTTGACCGGATGCACCTGTTTTCAACATCACAACTCTGGGCATGGTGACATTTCGGCAATCACCTTGTTGATATTATCCTTGAGCGGATATGATCCTGTTAACATCCTCTGATACACAGCACCTGTGGACATGATGACATTTCGGTGATCACACCGGTCTTATCAATCTATCTGTCAACAACATTCACTGTATTCACACCCGCAGGTCACGTTAATATATTACATTTACCTGACCCTCTTTTGCCCCTCGTCTCTATTGTCCATCACTCCCAGCAGGTCTTTCATGCTACACCCTGTATCAATACAGAACTGTTGTAGATAGGTTCTAGCTAGTTGCCTGATCCTTTCTCGTCTGTGTGAAGGAGTTCACCGGAGTAAATCGCTTATGAGTTTGTCCTTACTTCCCCAGTAGTGTCTTGCATGTCTTGTTTGTTTAATTTGAATGGTTTTTGAGATGGGAGGTAGGTGGCCGTACAGCGGCTATTTTGTGGGATTTGTTCAATATAGCTTGTAGCATCCTTGTGCAATTGCCATCAAGCTGTTTCTCCAGACGCTTAGTCAGCATCCATGTAGTGCATCCATATAGCAGTATTGACATGACTGCTGCTTGATACTAGACTGGATCAATAAGATGAGAGATTCAGTTAAGAATAGACAATCTAGAATAGCATGGAAGACAGTAAATGAAGTGAGTAAAAGGAAGAGCACTGCAAGAGCTAAACTAAAAGCTGCTTGTCAAAAATAACGAATACATATGTAGAAAGAACATTTCAAGAATCAGCTTGGAAAATCCCCCAAAGTTTTGAATGGACCTAAAATGAAAATTATTAGCAATCAATAAACATCAAACTAGGACTGTTTATGCAAGAAGAACTCGATGTAATACTAAGAAAAATTAAAAACAGGAAAACCGCAGGTCTTGAAATACCTCCAGAAGTATGGAAAACAAGGAAATTCGACAACATACAGCTCTGATACTGCAATGCTGTATATAGCCAAAATGTAATGGACGAAGGGCTGCATCCTCTCTTTCCCTAAGAAGGGTGACCACAGAATACCCAAGAACTACTGAGATATAACCCTTACTTCCATAGTGGCCAAGATTTACAAGGCTCTGCTACTCAACCGTATTGAACCAATATATATATATATATATATATATAGCAAATAGTTATTAGTTTAGCTTAGATGTGGCACAAGGCCAGAAGTTTGTGAAAATCGAATTTTGTAACTAGTCTGTTAATCTAGGTGGCTAACAATTACACCATGCAAAGCACCCAAAATTGGACAACTCTGTCATGGGTGGGGGTTAGTAGACCTGGGAGTAAGAGCAATGAAAAAGTACTCCATATTCCACAAAGGACTGGAGCTTCCCCATCAGATGGTTTAGTGCCATATCTAGGCCATTCATTTGAAGGGATTTTTACCCCTCTGCAGAGATACAATGGTATATTCTATTGCCCCAGCCAACTGGACAGAACTCTGATTATAATTTTTTTGCACATTCATCTGTTGCTGGCTGACCCTAATTGACAAGAGATTATCTCTGGGAATCGAAGCCAGAATATAATTACAGACCAGAGATTCATTCACAAAAGCTGGGGGAGTGAGGAGTACTCCTTCATTGCCATAGCTCCCAGTTCCACTCTTGCCTGAAGTGGCATTACCTCATAAGGTCCTATCTATGGGTCAAATAGAATTGTTTGGTATTTAAACTGAGTGTAAACAAATGACATGTTGAATTGTGAGAAATAGAACTGTTTGGTCATTTAACTATGTGTAAACAAACGACTGTTGTTTTAGTTGATTTGTTGGTTATACATAGCAATAGTTGGAATCTATCTATTTCAATCTTGGTCCGCGTACCTATCTATCTCACTCTTGGTCTTCGTACCTGTCTCTATATCTTGAGGGAAGTAAAGGGAATATAATCATTGTGGGTGGGTAAATAGAATATAATTGAAGGCATGGTTTTTAAATGAAACAAATGATTAAAACTTATATCTGGATACTGAATAGGGAGTTAAGTGAAAAGATAAGGAGTAAAACTTACTCTTACCCTCCTGTAAGTAATTTCTTTGTGTATTACTGTCAACATTTCATTCGTGGAATATTCCAGATTAATATTCAATGATCTAATAACAAAATGAAAATTGATTAGATAGTCTGTAGGGAAAATGTAAAAAAAAAAATTTACGAGGGTTTCAGTGCCAATAGGTGTGTAAAAAATTTCTGGAACATTCACTTAAAATGGGAATAATTGAGTACTCTTGCATACTATTGAATCTATAAAAACAGCAGCAAAAAGAAAGTAATATATCAAATAGAACTAAACTGCATACTTATGCTAAACTGAACTGTTTGAAATAGAACTATTTTTGACAGTAAAACGGAATTGTTTGAAATAGAACTGTTTTGACTTGACTGTGTGTGAACAAAAACTATACTTATACTAAACTGAATAGCTTGAAATAAAAGTGTTTTTGACAAACTATGTACTCATGCTAAACTGAATAGCTTGAAATAGAAGTGTTTTTGTTAAACTGTGTACTCGTGCTAAACTGAATTGTTTGAAATAGAACTGATTATTTGTATAAAAATGGATTTGGCATTGAATAACCTGCAAAGGTTGAGATGCCATCAACCCAAATGACTAACCAACCATTTAACTGTGGAAACCAATGACTAATGATAAATTGATTGTGTTACATAGCAATACTTGAAACTATTTAACTTTATGTGAACAAAGGTTTGATATTATTAGTGTTTGATAGTGAAATTGTTTCAAGTATTACTATGTGCCAGCAGATAAGCTCTGGCTTGTTTAAAATTTTACCCACAAACTATTTGTTTACAAATCATATATATATATATATATATATATAAAGAGGATTTGGAATTAAATAACTTACAATTGTTGATATGCCATGAAACCAAACCAAATCATATATATTTAATATATATGTATAAAGAGGATTTGGAATTAAATAACTTACAATTGTTGATATGCCATAAAACCAAACCAAATCATATATATTTAATATATATGTATAAAGAGGATTTGGCATTAAATAACCTACAAGGGTTGATATGCCATAAAAGCCAACCAAATCATATATATTTAATATATATGTATAAAGAGGATTTGGCATTAAATAACCTACAAGGGTTGATATGCCATAAAACCCAACCAAATCCTATATTTAATATATATGTATAAAGAGGATTTGGCATTAAATAACCTACAAGGGTTGATATGCCATAAAACCCAACTCAATCATCTATATTTAATATATATGTATAGAGAGGATTTGGCATTAAGTAACCTACAAGGGTTGATATGCCATGAAACCAAACCAAACCAAACCAGCCTGATATATCTACCAACAAATACAAGTGAAAGAGCCTTTAAATAAAAGAAGTAGCTATTGGATAATCGGTAATAATTTAAAAATAAAACTAAAAAATATATCATCTGTTTTGGTACAGTTTTCATTCTGACCTGGAGAAACTGCGTACTTAAGCTGAATTTAATTGTTTGAAATAGAACCGTTTAACTAAACTAAATAGCTTGAAATAGAAATGTTTTTGACGACTAAACTGTGTACTCATGCTAAATTGAATTGTTTGAAATAGAACTATTAACATTAAAATAGATTTGGTGTTAAATAACCTACAAAGGTTGATATGCCATGAAGGCCAACCAACCAATCTAACCTGGAGTTGTATCTTTTAAGGTCTAATCTACTGGTGAAATAGGTCTGTTTAAAGTTTATCCATATTTGATTGGACTATATGCAAAAAAAGACCCTCATAAGAAACTACTTCAACAAATCTGCATGTGAATATATAATGAATGCAATTCTCTAACCTCTCGGCCTAAAATAACCATGTCGATGTGTTGGTGTTGTTAAAATCAGTATTTCTCATCTCCCACCTTTTTTGTTTTAACGATCTCGTAGGACTTTTACACAAAGATCAGTTTGTCTTAAGTTTCATATTTCAATCAGATTAATTGTCTAAGTTTTAAAGATTTTCTAAAATTTTCTAAACTGCTATTGTGTCAAAGGAACAGAATTCATTGTACTGTGAAGAATTGTTGTTAACAGTTACAGACTTGATGCTATCTGAAAGGGGATCACCTGGTGCTTCTGAAAGCCTTTATAATAAACTGAAGGTATTTCTCTACAAAAATGGATTGTGAGTTAATATCTTGTAGAGCTTAATTTTTTTTCTTTTTTTTTTTTTTCTTTTAACAAACTAAATGAGGTTTCAAACTGTCTGTTCCTTTTTTGTAGACTTACATAAACCTTTTGATATCCATATTACTTGTGTGTGTACATATATTGAGGTTTGGACGTAAGTCTGTAGCCAAATGATAAAATATTTACATTATATTGTGAATCTTTATTTTTCACTTGAATCTGTTTGTTGTTGCTCTTAATTCAATGGGGATTATTAATCAGATTGTGAATATTGGGAAAATTTCAGATCAAAATTAAGTCAATAAATATCTGGCAACAGACTTAGTGGTCCATCTTTTTTATTATATAATATGCATATTTTGATAATTTTTGTATTACATGAATAAAAGTAACAATGTGCTAGTTCTATGTTATATAATTTTTTGTATTGTGCGTGATATATACTCACGTGTGTGGTTAAGAAATATGGCCGAGAAAATGAAAGCCAAATTGTTGAAATTCATATATTTTATTCATATTGTTGTATCTTCTATCTGGGACTTCTTTGGGTTATCTTGGTCTCCATGTCCACTTCTGTTCTCATAAATGGACACAAGGACTTGATTTTTGATGTCTTTATTCACCCAAATTCCCACGTCGCCCATATGGCTGGAGAAATAGCAATTTTAGGCATCCATTCGTTACGGTACCAAGACGGCTCTCTTTAACTATAAATGACTTGTTCTCATGACCGAACCAACCAATCAGAGAACTGCTAAAAAAAGGTCAGCCAAGGGTCATATCACTGGTTATTTTCCATGACTCTTTTTCTAACTTGCCTGCTTGGCTGGGGCTGTAGAATACATTAACTGCTTCTCTGAAGAGGGGTAAGACCCCTGCCCAACGAGTGTTCTGGATATGACGCTAAACAATCTAATAGGGAGGCTTCAGTAAATCTGGAGCTTTGGGGAATGCGGTGTACCTCTTTATTGCTATTGCTCCCAGGTTCATTCTGGCCTGGAGTGGTAGCACCTGCTAGGGTCCTATCTATGGGTCAAATAGAACCGAACTACATATTTGTGCTAAACTGGATTGTTAGAAATTGAACTGTTTTTGATGTTGAGACTGTACTGAGGCTAAATTGAATTGTTTGAATTAGAACTGTTTAACTAAACTGAATAGCTTGCGATAGAAATGTTTTTGACAAACTGTGTACTTATGCTAAACTGAATTGTTTGAAATAGAACTGTTTGTGTTGAAATGGATTTAGCATTAAATAACCTACCAAGTTTGATATGCAATAAAAACCCAAACCAACAATTAATCAATCTTTTAACGAATTACTAGTTAACTTTTGAATTCATATATTTTGAATTCTACACTTTATAAAATTAATAGACAACCTCTTCATTATGTAACAATAGAATTACAATATGATTATCTCTAATCATCATCTGATTTTGGGTTGAATGTCAAAAAGCACTGAACATATATACCCCCCTCCCCCACAAAAAAAAAAAAAAAAAACCATCTCATATCCATAGACTCCTGAACATGAAAAATAAACTAACCAAAAAGAATTATTAAACAAGACTGTACTAACCAATAAAAACAATGTAACTCCCTCGGATCAACCAAAACCCAAAATAGATCCTATAATGTAAATTGTATGTATATTGAAACCGTCAACTGCAAAACTCAATCTAGCATATATATTAAAAAATATAAAATACAGTTATGAAAGACGACTATCTAGAAAGCATACACCTCTAAAGCAAAATTTGTCTAATAACTTTTGTTTCCCACTCAAATAATTTATTTCAAAAAATGTCTTTACCTTCAAACTATTGCTTCCGACTTGTGTACATAAACAGAGATTATTTGGCATTAAATAATCAACCAGGATTGATATGCTATTGTCAACTATCAGGCTAAATGCCAAGTGAGTTTGTGTAATCAAGCCCAAGATGCGGATTATCATTGATACATCTAAAAACCAAAATTGGAGAAGTAATTTTCATGGAAACAGATGGTGAACATTTGTTATTTCGGAGATTTTGAAATATTAAATTTGAAAATCTGTCTGATTGTTATTTTCAGTTGATGCAAGTTTTTCTTAGGAATTTTAGCTGAAGTCCGAGTTATATACTATTGTGTAGGGCGTGATGGGACCTGTAATCTAGTTTATGCTGCGTGGTTATATCAGTCTTGGGATTTAATTTATTGACTGTTTTTTTTTATTTTTTTAATTTTACTCCTTGTATGTATAAAGAAGATTTGGTATTAAATAACATACAATGGTTGATATGTCATAAAACCCAACGAAACCAAATCATATATATATATATATATATATATATATGATGCGTCAGCCCCAAAACCATGCCTGAACCCAGAGTCATCATCTGATGAAGGCTTTGTGAGAAGCAATGCTGTTGTATAAACATCAGTTATTGTATGATACCTACTTTAATATATATGTATAAAGCCTTGAGCTACCAAAACTGTGTTATCACCCTGGTTGGCGGCTGATGAGGCTAGGGTATCGCACGTGCTTTCACACGTTGTATGATGAAAAAAAAAAATGTATAAAGAGGATTTGGCATTAAATAACCTACAATGGTTGATATGCCATAAAACCCAACCCAACCAAATTCTATATATTTAATATATATGTATAAAGAGGATTTGGTATTAAATAACCTACAAGGGTTGATATGCCATAAAACCCAACCAAACCAAATCATATATTCAATATATATGTATAAAGAGGATTTGGCATTAAATAACCTACAATGTTTGATATGCCATAAAACCCAACCAAACCAAATCCTATATATTTAATATATATGTATAAAGAGGATTTGGCATTAAATAACCTACAATGGTTGATATGCCATAAAACCCAACCAAACCTTATGAGTTTTTCACACCAGTTTTATCTAGAGTTTGAGTGACTGCAAGTCCATTCGGGTTACCAGGACTTTCCTAAGTATTCTATCTGCTATATTGCTTGTTTTACGTGGGTTTTTAAATCGTTCATGGAGTGAAGCAATGCATCACATGTCAGCACATCAGCTACCACTATACTACTAACCATAGTTTGTACCTAATTTGGACTACTTTGGTCATGTGATATAGACCATTGGCCAGTCTGGGAAACTTAGGTTCAATCCCAGGTTGAGTCATACATGACTCAAAAAATGGTACTTGATGCTTCTTTGCTTAACACTCAACATTGTAATAATCAAGGGTAAGTGGAGCAATCCATGGAATAGAGTAGCGCCCATCCCTACACCATGGTGTAATAGATACTGAAAAGGGAGCCTTCCGGTCACCCTTGACTAAGGTTGCCAACTCTATTTCTTTTCTTTTTTTTTTTTTTTTTTTTTTTTTACTAAAATGTTGCAAAACCTTTTACTCTCCCTAGTAGATATGGCCAGGCTGAGTTAGGCAACCAGTCAGGGAGAAGGAAAACTTTTGATTCTCTCTTTTTCTCCTAAGGCTATGCCATTTTGGCCAGTTTTTAAATGGGGCTGTAGAATACACTGGTCAAATAGAACTGTTTGACATTTAAACTATGTGCAAACAAATGACTTGCATTCAATTGTTAGAAATAGAACTCGTTGACCATTACCTGTTTATAAACAAATGACTAATTGTTTGTGATATATAGCAATACTCAGAACCATTTCACAATGTGCAAATGAATAAATAGTATTGAATAGAATTATTAGTATTGAATAACAATACTTGAAAGACTGTGTGCCTAGATTGAATTATTTGTATTACATAGGAATAATAAAGTAAGTAAAGTTGGCGACTGTAGTCGAAGGCGACCTGAAGGCTCCCTTTTCAATAGCTACTACAACACCAAGGAGTAAGGAAGGATGCTATTTTTTGAGTCTTTGGTATGACTCGACCTGGGATTGAACCCTGATCTCCTGGCAAACACTCTACTCATTAGGCCACTGGGCTGATGTGCAGATGAATGAATAATGTTGAGTAACAATACTTGAAAGACTTTAACTGTGCGCCTAAATTGAATTAATCGTATTACATAGAAATAATAAAGTAAAGTTGGTGATCGTTGTCTAGGGTAACCTGAAGGCTCCCTTTTCAATAGCTACTACAACACCAAGGTGTAAGGAAGGACGCTATTTTTTTTGAGTCTTTGGTATGACTCAACTTGGGATTGAATCCTGGGCTATTGGCAAACACTCTACTCATTAGACCACTGGGCCGATGTGCAAATGAATGAATAGTGTTCAGTAGAATGATTAGTGTTTAATAGCAATACTTGTAACCACTTCACTGTTTGTAAACAAATAATTAATATTAAATAGAATTATTAGTGTTAGATAGCAATACTTGAAACCATTTAACTGTGTGTAAACAAATGATTAATATTAAATAGAATTATTAGTGTTAAATTGGGGGATGTCCTTGTGGTGTAATGGTTAAAGCGATGGACTGCAGAATGGTAGTAAGTGAGTTTGAATTCCAGTCGCGCTATTGCATACACTTTGGGGCAAATACCCTTGGGAATGGTATGAACCCCTTTATCCTCCCAGCTATGGGTTAAATAGTACCACTACTGTTCTTCTAGGAGAATGGCTTTGGCATTAAATAACCTACAAAGGTTGATATGCCATTAAACAAAGAAACCAAACCAAACCAAGTGTTAGATAGCAATAATTGAAACCATTTAACTGTGTGCAAACAAATGATTAATATTAAATAGAATTATTAGTGTTAGATAGGAATACTTGAAACCATTCAACTGTATAGAAACAATAGCTATACTCTTGTGGAAACAAGTTAGCTCTCACTCATTTAATATTATCCGCAAAATATTCACTTTAACTCATATATATATATATATATATATATATATATATATATATATATTTATGTAATTGCAATACTAGCATGCAAAACAATTAAGTTTTTATTTGAAAATGAAATTACCTATGAACTATTTACTTAGAAATTATATATGTATGTCCAGTCAAATGTGAGCAAATTAATGATTGATGTTAAATTGTTAGTGTTACATAGGAATACTTGAAACCATTTAACTGTGTGCTAAAAGAAAAGCTCATTTAAAAAAACGTTTTCAACACAGCGTTTACTCAGCTAATATTTAATATATATATATATATGTATATATATATATATATATATATATATATATATATATAGGATTTGGTATTAAATAACCTGCAATGGTTGATATGCCATAAAACCCAATCAAACCAAATCATGTATCTATGTATGAAGAGGATTTAGTATTAAATAACCTACAATGGTTGATATGCCATAAAAGCCAACGAAACCAAATCATATATATTTAATATATATGTATAAAGAGGATTTGGCATTAAATAACCTACAATGGTTGATATGCCATAAAAGCCAACCAAACCAAATCATATATATTTAATATATATGTATAAAGAGGATTTGGCATTAAATAACCTACGATGGTTGATATGCCATAAAACCCAACCAAACCAAATCATATATCTATGTATAAAGAGGATTTGGCATTAAATAACCTACAATGGTTGATATGCCATAAAACCCAACCAAACCAAATCATATAGATTTAATATATATCTATAAAGAGGATCTGGCATTAAATAACCCACAATGGTTGATATGCCATTAAAGCCAACCAAACCAAATCATATATATCTAATATATATGTATAAAGAGGATTTGTCATTAAATAACCTACAATGGTTTATATGCCATAAAAACCAACCCACCAACAGCTACTAATTCTTAGAGATTATTGGATTCATTCCAAGAAAATTTTAAACTTGGAGATCAAACTAAAACTTGTCATTAAATAGTATTTCTATTTTATTTTCCTCTCCCTGTAAAAGGTTATCCATCTCACAGTACTTACCCACTCTTTTGGTAATCATTATAAGAAGCAGATAGCTCTTTCCCTCCCTTATATGTACTTAGACTCTGTATCACTGCTGAAAGTTAGGCCACTGAGAGTCAATTCATTTCCATCCTGCTTATCTGAGGAAAATAAACGGAAAAAAAAGGGGCTTAGAAACCCCAATTCTAAAATATTTTGATTAATACTAAATGTAGTAAAGATTTGCTCTCACTTGACCATCAGCTGTAAGATAAAAACGTTTTTGTCATTGCAACCCCCCCCCAAAAAAAAAACTTTTCAAAAGGAAATACTACAGTGAGTCAAGAGTTTTGCAATATTTTGGTTTTATGTGCTAGTTTGTGATATATATATTGCTCAAAGCATTTCTAACTATGAAAAATAGTATTGTAGTAGCTGGTGCATTGCTTCACTCTGTGTGTCGTTTGAAAAGCTGCAGAGATAAGCATGCAATGTAGTCTAATTTAGGAACTTAGATTTGACAGGTTCAAACCGAGCCATCACATTGTGGAAGCCATCAAAAACATTTGTGTGAAAGGTGAAGGCACAATTGATCAACCAAATGGTTGAAGATATTTTCAAGGTTCTTGACAATCGGGCAAGGCCAGATAGACCTGGGGAGGGTATCCTCATGGTGTAACGGTCAAAGCGACGGACTGTGGAATCGTAGTAAGCGAGTTCGTACTCCAGTCGCGCTATTACGTTCACTTTTGGGCAAATACCCTTGGGAAAGGTATGAACCCCCTTATCCTCCCAGCTATGGGTTAAATCTACCACGACTGTTCTTCTAGGAGAATGGCTTTGGCATTAAATAACCTACAAAGGTTGATATGCCATTAAACAAAGAAACCAAACCAGAAAGACCTAAAAGCATGGATTCTGGACCTGTGCTCTCAGCCATAGCAAATCCGGTGAGTAGCATTTGGAGAGTATCAGGCAAGCTCCAAAGCATTTTAGAGTCCAGTGTGGTTCTTCACGACCTTGGCAAAAGTATCTGGGGGCTGCTAAATTGTGCCTTGTGTTACCAAAATATTGTAAAACCTTTGACTCACTCTAGTAATAAAATTGGATATCTATTTGAAATCTTTATTAATTTTTATTTTTTAGGGTCTTTCGAGGGTATCTGAGATCTCCGAATGAACCCGAACCCAAAGTCGTCTTCCGTACGCCACGCTCGGTGTAAGCAAGGCAGTGTCTTGTAGTAAATAAATGATAAGCAAAACATCTAACTACAAATAATTATCGTAATTGTGAATAAAAGCAGATCTGTCCTTTTTATTTATTTATTTTTTCAATAATGGCCATCTTACAACCCGTATTTATTATGGGTAAGTACTGCTAGCTTGACTCCTTGAAATATGAAGAATTATCCTAAACGTTAATAAAAAGCAACTCTCAACCCTTTATTTTTAATTATGGCCATCTTACGACCCTTATGTCATATGGGGTAAGTACTTCTATTCATTTGTCATTTATTATTTATTCTATGAAATAGAACAATTATTATTCAAGCAAAATATTGGAGTCACTGATTGTGATTTTGTTATGACCGATTATTAGGGGTCAATAAATAATTAACTCAACACGGAGATATGAGGTGCCACATAAATGTATCCAAGTCTCTGAGGAGGGTTTCCTTGGTCCAACGTACATGAAGACAGGCAAGGCACTTACTTCAGCTGCTGCTCCCCCTCTACCAGCTTAGTTCTTGATTAATATACCCTTTGGGTAAGTCCATTATTCTGGTCATTGGTGAGTCACCTACAACAGCTTGAATATTTCGTTTTTAGCTATTAAGGTTTTTTCTTATTAATTTTGCTACAAAATGGACATATTTAAAATTGAAATTATGTTTCCATGACAATTATTTTAATAAGTTTTAATTTAAAAAAAAATTTTTAGTATTTGCTGAAGTTGTATAAGTGAAACAAATAAATTTTTACTTCAAGGGCTTTGTTTTCCTTTTTTTTTTTCCTCCCTTCCCATCCCCCAGTAATATTTCTTAACCACGTTGTTTGATAGCATTATGTGAATAAATATATATGATTTCTTTGAAGATGCAGATCTAACATTTAAAAAAAAAAAAGGGTTTGCTGAAATATCACAAAAAAATGAGTGATTTTAAAGTTTTTCTTGTGTGTGTGTGTGTGTGTGTGTGTGTGTGTATATATATATATATATATATATGTGTGTGTGTGTGTGTATATATATATATATATATATATATATATATATATATATATATATATAAAATGTGTGTGTAATTTGAATTATTATGAAAAAGGCTTCATTGTCTTTTAAACAAACTTTTTTCTTCTTCTTGGGAACATTGGTTGTCGGCATGGATTTTAGAAGCTGTGTGCATAAACTTTGCATTTAAACTCTTGGCAAAGACATGATCCCGACTTCCCCTTGCGTTCTGTCACTGGTATGCCACAATGGTTGTCATGAAAGAGAATACTTCAGCACTTGGGTACACAATTCACCCTTACTTCATCTGCCGAAGCTGTAGCTGCCTTGAGCTGTTACATCCATTGTCATTCTTGACAAAGGCCAGTCATATTTTCAAATACTTTTTCTATTAAGTGAAATATTTGTTAGTTCTTATCAGCTCTGGTGTTTTTCATTTCAGTTATGAGTGTCTCTTTCAGAAAAACACAAAGGCATACAAAGAAAAAATGTTGGTGTAGGAAGGGGATCTGTTATAGACTGTAAACTTGAGAGATCTGACTTTGTGCGAGCCGTTTTTGAGAGGTTGAATGTTTCTATTAAAGGCAGGGAGAGGATTAATAAAAAAAGAAAAAAAATGTTTGGCAAATTGTTTTTATGAACTTGAAATAATGTGGAAAGTTCTTATGCTTTCTATTCTCTCTCTCTCTCTCCTTCTCCTCTTCCTTTTTCTTTTTCTCTCCTTCTCCTCTTCCTTTTTCTTTTTCTCTCCTCCCCTCCCTTTTTCTCCTCTTTCTCCCTCTCCTCTCCCTTGTTCTCCTCTTTCTCCCTCTCCTCTCCCTTGTTCTCCTCTTTCTCCCTCTCCTCTCCCTTGTTCTCCTCTTTCTCCCTCTCCTCTCCCTTGTTCTCCTCTTTCTCCCTCTCCTCTCCCTTGTTCTCCTCTTTCTTCCTCTCCTCTCCCTTGTTCTCCTCTTTCTCCCTCTCCTCTCCCTTTTTCTCCTCTTTCTCCCTCTCCTCTCCCTTTTTCTCCTCTTTCTCCCTCTCCTCTCCCTTTTTCTCCTCTTTCTCCCTCTCCTCTCCCTTTTTCTCCTCTTTCTCCCTCTCCTCTCCCTTTTTCTCCTCTTTCTCCCTCTCCTCTCCCTTTTTCTCCTCTTTCTCCCTCTCCTCTCCCTTTTTCTCCTCTTTCTCCCTCTCCTCTCCCTTTTTCTCCTCTTTCTCCCTCTCCTCTCCCTTTTTCTCCTCTTTCTCCCTCTCCTCTCCCTTTTTCTCCTCTTTCTCCCTCTCCTCTCCCTTTTTCTCCTCTTTCTCCCTCTCCTCTCCCTTTTTCTCCTCTTTCTCCCTCTCCTCTCCCTTTTTCTCCTCTTTCTCCCTCTCCTCTCCCTTTTTCTCCTCTTTCTCCCTCTCCTCTCCCTTTTTCTCCTCTTTCTCCCTCTCCTCTCCCTTTTTCTCCTCTTTCTCCCTCTCCTCTCCCTTTTTCTCCTCTTTCTCCCTCTCCTCTCCCTTTTTCTCCTCTTTCTCCCTCTCCTCTCCCTTTTTCTCCTCTTTCTCCCTCTCCTCTCCCTTTTTCTCCTCTTTCTCCCTCTCCTCTCCCTTTTTCTCCTCTTTCTCCCTCTCCTCTCCCTTTTTCTCCTCTTTCTCCCTCTCCTCTCCCTTTTTCTCCTCTTTCTCCCTCTCCTCTCCCTTTTTCTCCTCTTTCTCCCTCTCCTCTCCCTTTTTCTCCTCTTTCTCCCTCTCCTCTCCCTTTTTCTCCTCTTTCTCCCTCTCCTCTCCCTTTTTCTCCTTTCTCTCTCTCTCTCTCTCCTCTCCCTTTTTCTCTCTCTCTCTCTCCTCTTTCTCTCTCTCTCCTCTCCCTTGTTCTCTTCTCTTTCTCTCTCTCTCCTCTCCCTTGTTCTCTTCTCTTTCTCTCTCTCTCCTCTCCCTTGTTCTCTCTCTCTTTCTCTCCTCTCCCTTGTTCTCTCTCTCTTTCTCTCCTCTCCCTTGTTCTCTCTCTCTTTCTCT
>CAUZXS010002615.1:2500-55461 GCA_963585895.1 Sepioteuthis lessoniana | reverse complement strand
TGGCAAGATCAAGCCAGATCACATGTAGTTCTGTTTTGTCTCTTTTAGCTGAGAGTATTGAGTTCCAGATCATTTGTGAATATTCCAGTCATCCGGGGAAGCCAGGTATCCCAGCCTTCTGGACAGATGTATCTATATAATGATTGCTCATCAGAAAGGTTGTCATACGGTGAGCAAGAACTCCAAAAAATATTTTACCTTCTACATTTAGGATGGATATTGGGCGAAAATTTGTGATACCTCTTGACTGCATTTCCTTTGGTATCCAAATACCATCGGCTAGACACTATTCCTGTGGTACAATACCCTTCTTCCAAGCCTGCTGAAGGAGGACAGTGAGTTTCTTGAGGACACGTGGGCATTTTTTTATAGCATGAACGATATCCCATTCATGCCCGGGGCACTACCTGTGCGGGCCTTATGGACGAAATCACGGACTTCCTTTAGTTTTATCCCGCAATCATCAAACATTACCGTTGGATCTTGGCATTTAGATAAATCTCTTAGAGGAGGTATTAAGATACCGTTTAAATCATCTGAGTATGTCATCCTCAAATGATTCTTGAGTTCCTCCTTCGGTACATCAAGCTTGCCACGAAAAGTTTTTTTTGTGAAAGCATAAGGATTTGAGTAGAATGCTCTCCGCGCCTAATGCTTTTCCTTTCGATGTTTCCGCTGATTTTCAGTTCTGGAGATCACTAAAATCCTTTTTCGAATATCATTTAGGATATTCTGAAGTTCCAGCCCCTCATGAATCGGGTTTCTTTTAATCGGCGCTTCAGCATTCTCTGTTCCGATCTTAACTTTCCTTTCTGTATCTGTCGTTTATTCGGTCGTTTCCCTTCGGTTTTGTCTTTTCTATCCGTTACTGCACCAAACCAGTCCAGACATATATAACTCTGCAGAAAATGACAATTGATGATCAATGGGACCCTTAAGATGGGTGGTGAGCAAAAAAGAAAGCTCCTGGTCTAAGTTTGTCCAAGTAGCTGTCTGATTACCTTTGGGCCACTGAATTCTTGGCTTGCAAGGAATGTCTCCAGGACGCCGTTGTTCAGCAATGGGCTCCTGAACCCTGTTGGGGGTATTCCTGATTCATAAGCCCATCATTCGATTTACATTCTCCAGTAGGAGAATTACGTTGTTTGTACCAGTGGGCCTTGTGGATTCGTAACCCTCGCAAGCTGTTAAATTCTCTGCCGCAATCAGACGTTGTAGCCGGGTTCATATCCAATTCGTTACAGTTAGAGCAAGTATGATGGGTGGTATATTCTCCCTCCTCGCTGCAGACACCCTGCGGGCATTTTACTTTCGTTGTACTGTTCATATCTATTTTCCTGTTTTTCCAGGATGTCACTCCAACTTTCTTTATGTTAATCCTTTCCAATTGCCGTATTTAGCGGTAATTGGTTGATAAATCTTCTATTAGTTATTTCTCAAGTACCTCCTGCCCAACTTTAGGCCATCATCCGAGGATGATGTATTACAACACTAACTTTTTTTATGAACAAGTCTACTTTTTAAGAATGAGCGTTTGTACTAGTGCATTGTGTAGCGTTTACTTTTCGAATTCGTTTCTATAAAAAGCGTCAGTAGCTTAACGCATTTAAGTAATATATATATATATATATATATATATATATATATATATATATATATATATATACGTGTGTGTGTGATTATCGTTCTTCCTAGTTCACTTGGTGAGTTATTGAAGGACTGAATGTTGCCGTTTTGTTAAAGTTCTCAATATTAATGACACAGCTTTTACATATATAATTATGAAACCCTGGGACACACACTACCGTGTTGCATATACATAATTAGACTTTGACATTAAATAACCTATACAGGTTGACATTCCATTAAATACATCCAGGCAATGATAATAGTAATGGAAAAATATTTGGAATTTACGATTGGAATTGGTGATACCAATTGTATTTGTTTCGCTTCGAACGGTCCCAAAGTTTTGAAATGAATTGGAACAATAGGATATCTGAAAGGATCGAGACCATCCCGATTTCAACATTGAGATAGGTCAGAATTCTGAGGAGAGTCCTGATGAGACTCGCTGTTACCCAGACTCCAGTAAAAGTTTACCATCTGGAGGGAAAAACTACGATGATGGTCAGAATAATGTCCGTCCGTTAACATCAGTAAAGTAAAGTTGGCGACCTTGGTCGAGGGTGACACGAAGGCTCCCTTTTCAATAACTACTACAACGTGGTGTAAGGGAGGGTGCTACACTTTTCCCTGGGTTGCTCCACTTTACCTTTGACCGTACCTTATAGTACTGAGTATTAAGCAAGGCTGCACCAAATACCATTTTTTGAGTCTTTGGTATGGCTCGACCTGGGATTGAACCCTGCTCTCCCAGGCCATTAGCGAACACCCTACTCATTAGGTCAATGGCCCGGTTTAACATCAATAATGCCACATAATTAAGCCAAAACTTAGTATAAGAACTACACGGGTGATTTGTTTCTCGTGGCGAACACTTATGTTGAACCGGTACAGATTTTCCCGAACGAAATTCCTCAGGTTTTGAATGTCCCATTCAGCTGGGATTGTAGAATACACCGACTGCATTTCTGCTGAGAGGTAAAACTCCCCCAACGAGTGTACTGATTATGACATTATGGTGAGGTTCCCGTAATGTTAGAGCTTTGGGGAATGCGGAGTACACTTTGATATCACTCCCTACACTGGGCCAGAGTGGTAGCACCTGATAGGGTCTTATATATTGGTTGATTAGAACTACACTGAATTATTTGAAATAGAATTGTTTATGTATAAAAATGGATTGGGAATTGAATAATCTGCAGTGGTTGATATGCCATAAAACCTAACCAAATAACTGATGCTGAATTATGACTGTTTTATTGCAACAGTTGTAACATTTTAACTGTGTGTAAAAAGAAATGAGTTCAGGCTTGTTTAAAAATGTTATCCAGAAAATGTGTTTAGAAATTAAATATATTTAATATATATGTATGAAAAGGACTTGGCATTAAATAATCTGCAATGGTTGATATGCCATAAAAACCAACCAAAACAAATCAAATATATTCAATATAGATGTATAAAGAGGATTTGGCATTAAATAGCCCACAATGGTTGATATGCCATAAAAACCAACCAAAACAAATTATATGTACTTAATACATATGTATAAAGAGGATTTGGCATTAAATAACCTACAATAGTTGATATGCCATAAAACCCAACCAAACCAAATCATATATATGTAAATTATATGTATAAAGAGGATTTGGCATTAAATAACCTACAATGGTTGATATGTCACAAAACCTAACCTAACTCAGGTGTTGAATTGAGTTTATAGCGGTTTTGAAGGAATTAATTAATTTCCCTAACACTATATATTTTAGGCACTAGAAATGAATTACGAGACTTTTCTTTAACAACACACAACAGCGAAAGTTTTTATTTGCAGCTTTGAGGAGGTTTGTTCTTGGTGCTGCAAGATTCGTGGTGTTTAGGCTTGCTGGATGTTTGAGACGAAATGTCGTAGCGGGATGCTGGAAATGGCAGCGTGTCGTTGGACGTGTGAGGGAAGTATTCAAAGTCACAGTGTAGTTTTGTGTCGAGAGCGGAGTGGCGCTCGGATCGACATAGTAAATTTTTGTGGTGCTTGTGGAAGGCATGCTGAACGTATCTAATTCATATTCAACTGGGATTCCTTGGTCTAAAATATATTAGACGCAAAGAATCCATAAATTAGAAGGTTCCCTCGCTGCTGTGTCCATGTTGCTGCTGCTAGGGTTAAAGCCACTGTGATATGTCCACGCTGGGTGGCTTGTTTAGCTAAAGGGCATCGCTAAGCAGGGGCGACCAGAGACACGTCCGTTCTGGTCGCCGTCTCAAGCCGAAGAGTGTGTGTTTGGCCGCTCACCCGTTTTGCTAGCTGGAAATGAAGGTCCGGGCTGAATGGGATAAGTCATCCTGATTGGGTGAAATTCAGTGTTGAATTAAATAGCGCGCCAAAACAAAATACGAGATTTTCCTCTTCTCTACAAGTTTTCCCTTCTCTTAAACTGGTTACGGAAAAAACTTAAAAATTCAAGTTTGCCCTACTATTTATATTTAAGCTGCGAGAAAAAAGATGATACATGACTTTTTCAGGATCATCAGCAAGAAGTGAACTCAGTTTCATTTAGGATTTGAATTCGATTTGTTGAGTACATATTCTTCGACACCTATCATTACATGATCATGTCTTCTGTTTTGTGTTTTTTGTTTTTTTCGCCTAAAGGGAAATGACTGATTTTTGTTTTAAAGATGAGGATTCTATTTACATTGCGTGTTTCCGTTCGTTCGTCAACTTCCTGATTTTAAGATTTAAACAGACTTGTTAAATTTGAATGTAAAAACCACACACATGCACAGGTCAAGAAGTTAGTTATGCAACAGACAGTATTACTGCAGCTAATCAGCGTTAACCTGTAAAATAAAATGCAGTTGTTGTCGATCTGTGGCGTTATGTTTTTCAGCTACATATATTGTTGACATCTAAACTCAACCGTCCTATCAGTGGGGTTGAGAACATTCTGACTTTATCCTCCTGTAAAGGAAAAAGACCACTCGCTACCAAAAAGGTGTGCTGCATTGATGGTGAGGCTCCTGTTATGGAGACCTGGAGAGTACCCCTTCATTGTCTTTACTTCCAGGTCCACTCTGGTCCAGATTTTTTAGGTCGCATAGATCTGTATAAAAATTATTGTTATTAGATAAAACTACTTGATATCATATAAATGTGTGCAAATCATTTGTATTAAAAATACTTACTTGACCCTAAAATGTTTGGCAAAGAATTATTTTTATTCAATCGTTTATTAATTACCTTGTAATTACCTTATCAGTTATTAGTATTAGATATATATTTATTGCGAATTCTTAAATTTGCAATTGAACACAAAGCCCTAAAATTATAAATATTAGATGGGAATACTTGAAACTATACGTGTGTGTGTGTGTGTGTGTGTGTGTGTGTGTGAGTGTTAAGAAAAACTCTTAAACAAAATAAAAAATGTAAATATGAATGTTCAATGTACGCGATTCCCCAACCTCTAGGCATAAAATAACCTACAGATTGAAATACCGTTGAAATGAAATTTAAGCCCTGCTTAGTCTTTTTTTAATCATTTACCAACCCCTCCGCTCGGGCAGGATATGATACAAGGTCAATTTTTAAGCGGAGTTTAACAGGTTTTGAATGCAGTTTTCCTTCTCCTAGACTAGTTGCCTCACCAAGGCTGAAGAACCTAATCTGCCCTACTATTTACCCATAGCTGGAGGGAGAATGATTGGATTCATACCTTTCCCAAGGGTATTAGTGCTAAGTGAAATGCAATCAGTCTCGTCCAGGATTTGAACTCGTGTCGCCGAGTCCATTTTCTACGACGATAACCATTACACTACGGGCTTAGTTTTTTTTTTTTTTTTTAAATAAGCGGGCTGCTTTGCATCGTGATGGTTAGCCTGCAAGGTAAACAGAATCTTATTAGTGAGTTCGATTCTCACTGAGTGCCTCCTACTTTTGACTTTGGGGCAACATCTATGCTATAGTAGATGACTCTATATTTATTATGTACTTCCTGAGATAAGAATTTACAAATGACCCCAGGGAACTAAACCTAGGGGATACATGTATTTGTATTCGTTTACTGCTTCCTTTTCCTGTCTTACTCTGACGTTTTACTTAAATGAAAACGAAGTGGGTGGGGGAGAGTTTTTAAAGATACAAAATAAATGAAAAAGAAAACGAAAAGAAGAAAAAGAAGAGGATAAAGAAAAGAAAGAAAACAATGGAAAGTCTTTTGAACAATCAAAAAGACATTCCGATATTTCAAAAATTTTAATTATGAAAAATATTCTTTTAAAAATTAAACCAAAAAAAAAAAAAACAATGATAGGAGAAATCTTGAACAGACTTATTTTTAAAAAAAGGGGGTAACGTGGTGGTGGTGGGGGGTATTGAAGGAAGGAAACAATGAAATCAGAAGAATGCAAAATAAAATTTGCATAAATATTTGTTTGCGTTTCTTTTAAAGAAAAAGAAACTGGATGGTTTATCTAAAATTCTGGAAGTTTTTTTTCCTTTTCAATTTTGTTATGAAATATTTTTATTATTTTATTTTTCATCTTTAATCTTTTCTGTGAGTCTGCAATGGCTTGTTGGAGCCGCCATAGTTTCCTGGTGAAATCGAAAATGTTTCTTCTTTTAATTCCCGATTTAAAATAGCAGGGAAATGTTTGAATATCTTTCGATGTTTCTTCGTAATAAATCCGTGAAAAATTGCATCATTTTTCTTTAAATGATCAAATTATTTTGCACGATGGAAATCTTTATTGTCTCTCGAGAAGTGTTTTTAGTCCATTTCGCGGAAATTAAAATGAATATTTTAGTCCCCTTTCAATTCTTCAATTTTTAATTGATTGACTTGTTAATTTTAACGGCGTATCAAACCATGTAGAGTTATTCTACGCCTAGAGGTTACGGAATCGCGTTCATTGTACATTCATTTGAGGGTCATTCACTAAATAAGGGTTATTTTTTGAAAAAAGCAAAATTAATAAATTTTCAGAATTTTTTCCATGAATGACAACTCTGCATTTTTTAAAAATTGGTTTATTGCAAAAATTATCTCAATCTCACGAAATGTTTGTTTTGAGGCCATTTAAAATGTTGGCAAATCAGTGGTCCAAACTTGAACAGAGGTCTGCAACCAAAATTTTGGTGACTCAGAAGAGCAAACCATGTGAAATTTTCTGAAGCATGTCTGTGTCCGGAAAAACATATTTTAGTGAAAAAAAAGCATATTTATCCATATTTACCAACCACTCCGCTCGGGCGGGTCAATTTTTAAGCGAAGTTTAACAGGTTTGAATTCAGTTTTCCTTCTCCTAGACTAGTTGCCTCACCAAGGCTGAAGAACCCAGTCTGCCCTACTATTTACCCATAGCTGGTGGGAGAATAATTGAATTCATACCTTTTCCAAGGGTATTAGTGCTATGTGAAATGCAATCAGTCTCGTCTAGGATTTGAACTCTTGTCGTCGTATCCATTTCCTACGACGATAACTATTACACCACGGGCACGCTCCACAATATTTATCTATACAAGAACCCAAGTCGAAAATACAGTTCATGGAGTAGAAACATTGACTCTCCGGTAAAAAAGATTTCTGGGATGTGTGAGCGTGGAAGATGGCTTTGTTTGATTAATTGTTAATTTGGTTTCTTGAGTAGTAGTTGTAGGTTGTCGGTCGTTGGTTTTGGGTTTAAGTATCTGACTTCTTTGTTTTTCTAACCTCATTTAACTTGTTAGCTTCTTTGTCTGTGGAAGGCTGCAAGAAAAATTGAAGGAAAGAAGTTAAGAGACAAAAATAACTTTTTAAATTCCAGCTTTATTTTAGGGTGTTAATGACTATTCTGTGGCGTGGAAGGTTTTCCTGAGTCAGTGAGAAATATGTCACGTTTCCCAGAGAAAGTGATGAAATATATTTATCATTTTCGGTGATGGTCAGTTAAAAGTCGGTGGTTATGTCTAGTGGGTGTTTTTTCAATAGAGGGCGGTGATACAGGAGTCTCAATTTGCTCCCAAGTCAGAAACTGGGTAAACACGTGCGTTAACTTCTAGAAGCCGACTGAAAGAGGGTCCTTCAGTAGTACGGTAAAGACTGAAGGGAGAACGAATTTCTCTTTGGTACCAGTAAGTCTGTCTTTCAGGCATGCGCGACTTTCGCTTCTTGTCAGAGACTTCTGGGATCCACAACAATTTTTGAATTTATTTTTTTCTTTTTATTGAGCTTTACACGTGGAAGGACCCATCACTATTGATTTCCTTAAAAAACTCTTCGGGAAAAATCTTCTTGTTTATTGAATGACCCTCGCATTTTTTTGTGCTGTCTTTTATGTGTTTTTTTTTTTTTTTACACAGTTAAATTAAGTATTCTCAAATCATACAAATAATTTTCTCACAATTATATCGTTTGATGTGTTTCTAAGACTACTAATTATTTGGTTTCAAGTAATTATTATTCCTATTTAGTCATTTACACACAGATATATGGTTTCACTAACTAATATTCCGGATTTAACTATCATATCTTCGAGTAAGTCTTAATTCAAATAATTTTGATATCACAACTGATTTTATGGCATTAAGTATTTCTATCGTACACAAATAATTTGAGCCCAGTTGGCTGGGGCTGTAGATTACGACGACTACATCTCTGCAGAGGGGTAAGACCCCCCCCCCAACCCAACAAGTGTCCTGGATATGACATTAAACAATCTGATTGTGTGGCTTAAGTCAGTGGAGCTCTTGGGAATATGGAGTACCTCTACATTGCCATTGATCCCATGTCCACTCTGACTCGCAGTGGGAATACTTGAAAGGGTCCTATCTGTGGGTCAAATAGAACTGCTTGATCATTTAACGGCATGTAAACAAATGACCGATATTTAATTCAATTGTTAGTGATACATAGCAATACACTGTGTGCAAACAAATGATAAATAGTTTATAGAAATATTCGTGTTCGATAAAAAGAAATACTTGAAGCCATTTAACTGTGTACAAAAGAATGAGCTTGTTTAAAAATGTATCTATAAAATAAGTTCACAAATCATTTAATATATGTAAAAACAGGATTTGGCATTAAATAACCGACAATGGTTGATATGCCATACCCACCCACCCCGCACATACACAAATAATTTGCTCACAGATGTATAGTTTAAAATACTCAAAATCCTCATATTGGCATTATGGTTAGTGTTCGCCAATAGTCCGGGAGACCGGAGTTCAATCCCAGGTCGAGTCAACACAAAAAATGTCACTTGATGCTTACTTGCTTAAAACTCAGTACTCTTAGGTACGGGTCAAGAGTAAGTGGAGTAATCCAGGGAAAGGAATAACGCCCTTCCCTACATCTCTGTCGTAGCTATCGAAAAGGGAGCCTTCGGGTCGCCCTCAACTACGGTCGGCCAACTTATTTAATTTATATAGTTTAAGCTAATACTATGTATAAATCATTTGTTGGCAAGGTTATATTTCTATTCTTATCCAATACTAATAATTTTCAAACAGATCTATTTGACCTTTGGATGGGTTACTAACTACAGGCAAGAGTCAACCTGGGAGTAATGGCAACAGTGGTGAAGCCACACCACCCAGACCTCCAGAACTGGAGCCTCACCATCAAGTGCAGGTAAGTGTCATAATCAGGGCACCATTCTGGGGGAATGGAAGGGATGATCTTACTCTCTCTGTAGAGAATACTGTCATCATATTCTAATGACCACCGACTGGGTGATTGTATTTCTAATTTTTTTGAAAATTGAAATGAGCTTTTACTCATTTGTAAATAAATCAATTTTTTTCATTTTTACTATTTGGTCAGCCATAAAAATTTCCGACATTTTCTTTTTGTTGCTTACTATAACCATAATAGTATCAATCACAACATTCATGCAATAGTCTTTAATTGGAATCATTTTGAGATGCGGCTTCTTAATCTGAGAATTAACTTTTTAATTTATTGCGGACTTTTTGTCCTCATCTTGGTAGTTTTTGTGTTGTTTCTTCTTCACTACGTTTCGGCCAAATTTCACCTCTGGCCTTCTTCAGGTGATTAACCGCGACCTCGGATAGGAATGCTGAGTCTTGTAACCGTATCCCCAGTAATTACTGCCTTCCATAGCTGTTGTCTATCGCGCCACGTTTTTGACCTTCGGGGCCCGTGGCGCAGCGGATAGAGGCACTGAGTCTCTACGGTTCCAGGTGAGCATTGTCAGAAGATAGCGGTTTCAATTCCTACCAGCCGGCCAGAGGTTTACTTGGTCAAAAACGTGGTGCGATAGACAACAGCTATGGAAGGCTGTAATTACTGGGGATACGGTTACAAGACTCATCCGAGGTCTCGGTTAATCACCTGAAGAATGTCAGGTGAAATTTGGCCGAAACGTAGAGAAGAAGACACACAAAAACTACCAAGACGAGGACAAAAAGTCCGCAATAGTTAAAAAATTAATTCTCAGATTAATGCAATACAAATACAGGCACACTCTGTTTCAGATACGAACGGGTTTATTAATTTCTGGCTTTGGTCCATGGCGACACGAGGTGAGAGACACAATTCTTAAAAGCCTATGCTAACCATACTATGCTGACCTACCCCAACGCGCGGTGCATCTTGTGGTGTTTAAGAACTCAATTCATTTCTGCCGGTCGAGATCCGAAAAACTAAACCGCCGCTGCCGCCGCAACGGTCGAATACCCAACTGACGTCTTTTCAAAATCCTCAAATTCTCAGGACCATCTCTTCTGGGCAAGATGTCATCCATACTCCAGCCCCATTTTCTTCGCGTGCGAGCGTAAAACTGTACCAAATGGCTATGCACCTGGTCTAAGAGACTATAATTGTTCAAAGCCTTACCAAACTGTATGATTAATATAAAAAAAATCATTCCTTAATTATATAGCATTTTTTTCCGTGATAAAAGCTAAATGGGTGAGAAACAATAATCTTTCAAAATCACATTTCCTTTGGCTTTGAATATTCTGGCAACATTTCCCTTTGCAGGGGGTTCGACTCCTTCTCCACAATAGGGAGGGTCGACTGGGTATGAAACTCGACTGCATCTGATGGTGAACTACCAGTTTTGGAGATCTGGGGAATGTGCAGTACTCCTTTTACTCCCAGGTGCACTTTGAGTGGTAATCGCAGTTTGGGTCTTGTCTATGAGTCGAGTAGAACTGTTTGAACATGAATCACTTTTGGGCAAAAGTACGTGAAACCATATAACTTTCAGTTAATTATTTGTATTAAGAATAGTTCCTTGAAAGAGTAATTGTTTACTAAGAATTATTATTATTTATTGCTTGAAAACCATATAAGTGTTTTCCCAGTTGGTTGGGGCTGCAGAATACACCGACTGCATCTCTGCAGAGAGGTAAGACTCTTCCCCACACACACACACACACATTTTCAACGAGTGTCCTGTATATGATCCTAAACAATTTGATGGTGAAACTTCAGTAATGCTGGAGCTTAGGGGAAAACAAAGTGCCTCTTCATTGCCATCACTCCCAGGTCCACTCTGGCTCGTAGTGGTAGCACCTGATAGGGTCCTATCTATGGGTCAAATAGAATTAAACTGTATAATTACGCTAAACTGAATTGTTTGAAATTAAACTGTTTTTACATTTAACCGTGTAAAAAAAAAAAAAAACTAAAAAAAAACTGTACTTACGTTAAATAGAATTGCTTGAAATAGTTTGAATGTCAGAAACAATTCTGTCTACTTATGCTGAACTGAATTGTTTGAAATAGAACTGTTTTGACATTTAACTGAGAGTAAAGAAAAAACTATATGAAGAACTGAATTCTATGAAACTTTTTATCAAAATGACTTAATTCAGCGTTAAATGACCCGAAAAGGATTGATATGTTGTAAAACAAACTAAACAACTATCTAACTGTGCGCGAATTATTTTTGTTAAGAATTGTTTTTGAAACTATAATTGCTTACAAAAGATTATCATTATTATTAGTTGCTTGAAACCATATAACTGAGAGATAAGAAATAATTATTAATGATAGAAATAATTATATGAAACTATAGTTATAAGTATTACATAGGAATACTTGAAACCATGTAACTGTGAGCAAACAAATGACAATCATAAAAAAGAAATAATTACTTGAAACTATATAATTAATAGTATTTAATATAAAAACGTGAAACCATATAACTGTATGCAAATAATTTGTATTAAGAATAATTACTTGAAGCTATTAGGGTTTACTAAAGATTTTTATTTATTTGAAACCGTATAATTGTGTATAAATTATTAGTATTTGTCTGAAATACTTGAAACTATTTAATTCAAGAAACGTCTACAAACAAAAACAAATATAAACATACAAGTAAAGGAGGTGCCCGTTGTGTAATGGTTATCGTCGCAGGAAATGGACACGGTAACTGATTGCATTTCACATAGCTCTAATACCCTTGGTAAAGGTATGAACCCAATTATTCTCCCCCCAGCAATGAGTAAATAGTAGGGCAGACTAGGTTCTTCAGCCTTGGTGAGGCAACTAGTCTAGGAGAAGGAAAACTCTGAATTCAAACCTGTTAAACTCCGCTTTAAAAAATTGACCTTGTGTCATATCCTGCCCGGGTGGAGGGGTTGGGTAAATATAATAAAGATACAAGTAAAGCAATTCTCTTACCTCTAGGCATAAAGTAACCCTAGACAGGTTGATATGCCGCTAAAATCAATCAATCCCGGGTCTGGTTGAAAGTACGCAACTACTTTAACCGAATGAATTTGAAAGTATTGTCGAAACAATATGAACTAACTTGGGTGATTTTAAAGAGTGAAATCACCAAAAATGACGAGAAGAAACGAAAAGTTTTCGCGATGTTATAATGAACATAAAAATACACGGTGAATTCTGTTTATTTTAGGAAAGCTAATCCTTGACTGGTATGCATTGACAAACATCTGTCAATAATTTAGATCACTAATAACTCGATAATAATCCTGCGAATAATGTTCACGTGTCAGAAAGAAAATTACGGTCTTTCAGTTTGCAACTAATACTTGAAAGTCTCAGTTAGGATGGACTTTTATATTTATCCATCGGTAAAATAGATACTTTTCTTTTGATGAGTGTTGCTTATTATAAATTTATCAACCACACTGTTTGTCTAGTCGAAGAGTCATGTGGTATGAAATCATTTTAAGAATTGTTGCAATTTATACACTTTGAGTTTAAAGATTTGATCGAAATGTCTTATTTAAAAATCTTTCTGTAACTTTGTCAAGTCTATTCATCAGTCTGTCAATAACTTGAGGGAATTTCGCCATGTTGGTTGGACTTACATTACACTGACTGTAGCTCCTACCGAGGGATAAGACCCCTCCGAAAAAAAGGTGTCCAAAGTATGACCCTAAACTGCATCTGATCGTGCAGCTCCTCGTGGTGTAATGGTTAAAGCGATGGACTGCGGAATCGTAGTACGCGAGTTCGTACTCCAGTCGCGCTATTACGTTCACCTTCGGGCAAATACCCTTATGAACCGTATGAACCCCCTTATCCTCCCAGCTCTGGGTTAAATCGTACCACTACTGTTCTTCTAGGAGAATGGCTTTGGCATTAAATAACCTAAAAAGAGTTGATATGCCATTAAACAAACGAAACCAAACCAAACCTTGATATGTCACAATCACTTTCGGGCAAATACCCTTGGGAAAGGTATGAACCTCCTTATCCTCCCAGCTATGGGTTAAATAGTACCACTACTGTTATTCTAGGTAAAAAGAGTTGATATGCCATTAAACAAAGAAAGATCAGGCTGTAGAATTTACCGACTGCATTTCTGCAGAAGTGTAAGACTCCCCCAAAGAGTGCCCTGGATAGGACACTAAACAATCTGATGGGGAGGTTCCAGTAATGCTGGAGCTTTGGGGTATGCAGAGTACCCTTTCATTGCCGTTGCTCCCAGGTCGACTCTGGCCCGGAGTGGTACCACCTGATAGTGTCCTATATATAGGTTAAATAGAACTAAACTGTGTACTTATATTAAGCTGAATTGTTTGAAATAGCACTGTTTTTACAATTAACTGTGTGTAAACAAAAACTATGCATATGCTAAACTGAATTGTTTGCAACAGTTCTGTTTATTTGTATAAAAATTGATTTGGCATTAATTAACCTACAATGGTTGATATGACATAAAACCAATCCAAATTTATATATAACTGAATTAATTGTATTAAAAATTGTTACTTGAAGCTATAATTGTTTACTAAGGATTATTAGTTCCTTGAAACCATATATCGGTGTGCAAACAAATGACTATTATTACAGTGAAATAAGAACTTGAAATCATTAATATTAGATATTTGTCACCATATAACTGTGCAAAAAAACCCTTAAACATTTATATAAAAAAAAGTTGTAAACGTACAAGGAACACAGTTCCCTAATCTCTATGCATAAAATAACCCTAGATAATTAAATGTTTCAAATCTAAAAAAAACTCAACCTCCAACATCGTGTTCATTTATTTTAAAAAAAGGCTCTGAAAATGAAGTTTTACCTTGAAATTAATTAGACTCAAATAATTATTTCACATTGCAATAGCCCTCTAAATTAATTCAGTACTATAAAAATCAAATTTATTTGTTTTGAAACTTATAAATAAAACGAAAATACGCTTAAGATGTGTCCATAATGTCGTATTTTAACACAAAATTAAAAAGAAATTTCATGAAAACACAATGTGTTCCAAAACTGAAACTTAACCAAGACAAAAACAAACGAAGAATAAAACGTTAATTTTTGTCCGAATACGAGGTGTGTAAAAAGGACTGAAGCTTCATTTACAAGACAGGAATTCGACACTTATTCCAACGAGTTTTCCATTGGTCAAAGTACCCGAAACTCTATTAGAGCGATGCCGCCAAATTTCTTATGACTTCATAGTTTATCCTTGAGATTAATTTTCAGTTTAAAAAAAATTAAATGCTACTGTGCTGAGTTGGGTGAGTATGAGTATACATAGTGTTGCACTTGTACAATCTTGTGTTTTTCAAAAATACTTCGTTCAAAAAGTATCAAGACTTGACCTTGAAGTATCGACGACATCATTTTATCATAGAAATTACAAAGCTTTCAACAAGTTTTCATTTGAATTTTAAAGATCAAGAGTAAGACTATCTTGATAATTTTTATCACACATAACTTAGCAAATAATATATTTCAATGTATCTATATAAGAAGGTCTTTTAAAAATTAAGGGAATCTTTTGTCTGGGGTGGGATCTATTATATATACGCGGGTCCTTCTGAAAATAAGCGAATTTTTTGAAAAAATCATTTTTTTCCACCATAAATATAAACTCTGCAATTTTTTAAAAAAATTGTTTTACTGTAAAAATGATTTTAATCCCAGAAAAATATCTTTTGAGGCTACTTAAAATGGCAGCGAATTTAACTGTGATCCAGGCTTGAACAGAAATGATATCAAATTTGGTGGATGAAAAGTGCAAACAATGAGAAATTTACAGAAGAAAAAAGATTATAAATGGTCAAAAGATGCATTTGCCTCTGGGTCTGTCGAAAGGACAGTCCATTGAATGAAAATACTGTTCAACCTTTGCTACATAAATCACAATTTAACATCGGCCATTTGTTTGCACATATAGTTTGTTCTATTTGACCTATAGATAACACTGATAGGGTTCTATCATGGCGCGGTCAGCTGGCGCTGCAGAATATATCGACTGCATCTCTGCAGAGGGGTAAGACTCTCCCAACGAGTGTCCTTATGACAGTAAACAATCTAATGGTGAGGCTTCAGTAATGCTGGAGCTTTGGGGAATGCGGAGTATCCTTTTATTGCCACCGATCCCTGGTTCACTCTGGCCCGGAGTAGTAACACCTGATAGGGTCCTATCAATGGGTCAAATAGAACTAAACTGTGTACTTAGACTAAAATGAATTGTTTGAAATAGAACTGTTTATATGTAAAATAACAGATTTGGCATTGAATAACCTAGAATGGTTGATATGCCATAACACCCAACCCACCAACCAACCAGGTCCTATCACTCCTGACGTGGGAGCAATGACAATGAAGGGGTGCTCCACATTCCCCAAATCTCCAAGGTTGGAACCTCGATATCAGATTGTTTAATATGATATACAGGACACTCATTGGAGGGCCTTACCCCTCTGCAGAGTTGCGGTCGGCGAGTTCTATAGTCCCACATGACAAGATTGGGGGTTTCGGGGAATGTGGAGTACCCTTTTATCGCTATTGCTCCCAAGTCCACTTTGACCCGGAGTGGTAGCACCTGATAGGATCCTATCTGTGGGTCAAATAGAACAAACTGTGTGCAAACAAATGGCAGATGTTAAATAGTGACTATTATATAAATATAGTTGAAACCATTTAATTGTTTGCAAAAAAGACCTCATTTAAAAATGTTATCTCCAAAATGTGTTTTTTAAATCATGTATACATTTAATATATATGTATATCCTCTGTTGAGGGGTAAGACTCCACACCAAAAATAAGGATGTCCTGGTTATGACACTAAAACTCTATCTGGGGCTCTGAGGAGTGTGGAGCACCCTTTCATAGCCATTTCTCCCACGTCCACTCTGAGCTTAGAGTACCTGTTAGTCTCATCTATTTGTCAAAGATTCTGTATGCAAATTATTTGTTTTGATACGAACACCTAATATCATAACCATGTGCAAATATATATATATATATATATGTGTGTGTGTGTGTATCATCATCATGTCATGCCACTAGCACGAATATCCCTGACCCTCTCTCGCCACTTTTCCCTATCCTTCATCGCCTCTGGCAGGTCTTCTGGGCTACATCCCGTATCCTCAAACAGCTGCTGTATGTATGTTCTAGCTGGTCACCCTGCTTTAGCTCGTCCATATGCGGGGGTCCATAGGAGTACATCACTTATGAGCTCGTCCCTGCTCCTCCAGCAGTGTCCAGCGAGCCTGGCTCGTCTAACTTGGATAGTTTTCGTGATGGAAGGCAGGTGGTCGTATAGTTGGTGCTTTGTGGGGTGTTTCCGCCAGGACTTGTTTAATATTGCTCGCAACATTCTTGTGTAGTTGCAGTCTAGCTTCTCCAGCCGTTTTGTTAGCGTCCAAGTGGTGCATCCATACAGCAGTATCGACACGACCGCTGCCTGGAAGAAACTGCGTTTCATTTTATCGGTCAGGTTTGATTTCCATATGACCCATAGCTTATCGATAGCTGTCCATGTCTTCGTTAGCCGCGTGTCGATGTGTTTTTCGGTTGATGAGACACTGCTTCCTAGGTAGGTGAATTTGTCAACCAGTTTCAGAGAGGTTCCGTCTAGTGTGGAGATGTCACCTGTTTGATTATAGCACATGTATTCAGTTTTGTGTGCATTGACATGGAGGCTAATGCCTGCGGTGGCTCGTTCCAAACTATGCAGTAGTGTTTCGGCTTGGTTGGGTGTATTTGCTAGTCTCGCTATGTCGTCGGCGTCGGTAATTGTTTTTGCGGGGTACCTTCTGCTTCTTTTCTTTGTCAGCTCGAAGCCGTTCTCTCTAATTTTATCGATCGATGTTCTAAGCACGTTGTCTAAACAGATGATAAAGAGGTATGGAGCCAGCGTGTCCCCTAGTAGTACTCCTGCTATAATGTCGAAGTATTCTGTGTCTCCATCTGGTGAACGCACTTTCACTTTGGTGTTTTTATAGAGAATCATTATTGCTGCTACGGTTTCTTTTGGTATGACGTATGCTAGTAGGATTTGTTCCATCTTCCCTCTGTGTATGGAATCGAAGGCCTTGGTGAAGTCGACAAATAGTAATGTCGCCTGTAGATTTTTTGCCCGTACGCCTTCAAGGATTCTACGAATGGTCAATATTTGTGAGGTCGTTGATCTATTTCTTCGGAAGCCATTTTGGTTTTTCCTAAGGATGTTGTCGGTTTTGGGTTCTGTGCGGTTTCGTAGAAGGGCATTGTAAATTTTGTCTGCTATGGATGTAAGTGTTATACCTCGGTATTTCTTGGCTAATCCGAGGTTCCCCTTTTTAGGGAAGGGGATGATGCATCCCTTCATCCATCTGTCTTTTGGATTTTGATTATAGACTGCGTTACAGTGTCGGAGCAGTATGTCGTCAAATTGTCTGGTCTTCCATACTTCTGGGGGGGATCTCGTCAAGCCTTGCAGCTTTCCTATTTTTAAGTTTTTTAAGAACAGAGTCGAGTTCTTCTTGCGTGAACGGTCCAAGTTTAATGTCCAATTGCTTACTAATAATTCTGGTAATTGGTTCATACGTAACTTTTGGTGTGTTTCCTTGTAGATTTTCGAAATGTTGTTTCCATAGTTTTATTCTTTCTTGTTGGTTTGCAGCTTTCAATTTTGCTTTGGTTGTGCTCTTCCTTCTTCTCACTTCGTTTATTGTTTGCCAAGCTATCCTAGATTGCCTATCTTCCATTGAGTCTCTAATCTTATCTATCTGATTTTGTACGTATTCTGTCTGTTCTTTTAGATATATGCCTGTTAATTGATCTTGTGCTTTTTTGAGTTTTATGGCATTTGTGTTTGTTTGGTTCTTCCTATAGCTTTTGGAGGCAGTTTTCACGTGTGCACGCTTTTCTCTAACCGCTAACGTTTCCCATGGGACTCTGTTCAGTTCTAGGTTTTGTTGGAATACACTTCTCTGCCGCCTCTTGGTGCGCGTTGACGAAATTATCATATAAGTCATTTGGGGTACCTTTTTCTGTCTTCTCTTGTAATGTCTCGAATCTGTTTCTTAATTCTAATACATATTTATCTCTAATATCTCTGTTAAGAAGGACCCAGTCATAGTGTTTGGTGGTCGCTGTTCGCGTGGCGTTTTTTCATAGGCTTAGTCTAATCTTTGCTGTGACTATTCGTTGATCAGAGGACACACCCTCGAAAGAGGAGTATGCCTCGCAATTCATCGCGCTGTTTTTCCATTTCTTGTTTACTAGGACGTAGTCTATCTGTGCTTTACTATTGTTCGCGTATGTGTAGTTCCATAGTTTTCCCTCCCTTTTTTTGATAGTTTGTATTGAGGCATGTTAATCTATTTTCCATCATGAATTCTGTTAGATGTTTTCCATTCCTATTTGATGTGTTGTGAAGGCTGTATCTGTTGTTGCTGTTTTTTCCGATTTGGGCATTCATATCTCCGCCAATGACTAGTACGTTGTGTTTTGGTATGCTACGCACTAGAGAGGATAGCTCATCGTAGAAGGTGACTAGTTCAGTTTCCTCATTAACATTGGTAGGGCTGTAGCAGGAGATGATTGTTGCTCTGGGGTTGCCATTAAACGTCGCTGCCATCATCCTAGGTTTTATTCTCTCGATGCTATTAAGTGTTTTTAACGCTCTTGGTCCTATAAGCATTCCTACCCCTCCTACCGTGGCATTGACAGTTTTTCCATGCTGATACAGTTGCTAGCGTCCATCCATTGCCAGTATCGTGATATTTGATATCTTCGGTGTGCGTGTATCTGTGTTCTTGTATGCATACTAAGTCTATCTTATGCTCGACGGCCGATGCAGTCATCTCTGGTAGTAGGCCTATTCTATTTAAAGTTCTAAAGTTAAATGTCGCTATTTGTTTGTTTGCATTTTAGTAATTTTTGTTTGAGCTCTGTAGCTGATTTTTCGAACACTGAGACCAGGGCTCCAACCTCAGCAGGACGCGCCTCTTTTTTTCCCCCCGCGCGAAGAGTGTGGGTCATGGTTATCTTTCGATGGCCGTTGACATAGCGATACTGGCAAATACACCCAACCAAGCCGAAACTCTACTGCATAGTTTGGAACGAACAGCCGCAGGCATACGCCTCCGTGCTAATGCACATAAAACGGAATATATGTGCTATAATCAAACAGGTGACATCTCCACACTAGACGGAACCCCTCTTAAACTAGTATCCAAATTCACTTACCTTGGAAGCAGCGTCTCATCAACAGAAAAGGGCATCGACACGCGGCTAACGAAGGCATGGAAAGCTATCAATAGGCTATCGATCATATGGAAATCAGACCTAACCGATTAAATGAAACGCAGTTTCTTCCAGGCCGCTGTCCTATCGATACTGCTGTATGGATGCACTACATGGACGCTAACAAAACGGCTGGAGAAGAAGCTAGACGGCAATTACACAAGAATGCTGCGAGCAATATTGAACAAGTCCTGGCGGCAACACCCCACAAGACACCAACTGTACGGTCACTTGCTTCCCATCACGAAAACTACCCAAGTTAAACGAGCCAGGCACGCAGGACACTGCTGGAGAAGCAGGGACGAGCTCATAAGGGATGTACTCCTATGGACCCCACATATGGCCGGACATACATTCAGCAGCTATGTGAGGATAGGGGATATAGCCCTGAAGACCTGCCAGAGGCGATGAAGGGTAGGGAAAAGTGGCGAGAGAGTGTCGGGGATATCTGTGCTAGTGGCACGACAAGATGATGATAGAAGCCACTCTTACAGATGAGCAGCAGTAGTTCCCCGATCGAACTGATGATCCTGGACGTTGAGCCGCGTGTCTCACAGGTCCAGGACAGGCATTACTTACGTCCCTCATGCTGCTTCCCATGTGTACGTAAAAAAAAAAAAAGAAAGAAAAAAAAGGTGGGGGGACTTCCTTTACAGGTAAGTTTTAACTTCGTTAAAGTCCAAGACTAATGTATATTTATAATAGTTTTATGTTTATTTTCATCTGCCTACTGATACTGGCCTTAACATGTTTTTTTTTTAAACTATGGGGTGAGGAGAACCAGTGGGCATTCTAAGCTTTTAGAAGACTTTCAGAACCTTTCGCCGTGTATACTAACACATGGGGTCAGGAGTCATATTCAATTTGGGTTTACAGTAAAACTGTCTTTACATTTAAAATACACTATATAAGTAGCATTTTACAAAGAATAAACAGCATACAATTTTGTAAAAAAAATTTTGGCATTTTAAAATAGTACAACTTAAAGACATTATACTAACTAGTATTGAAACTGCTTTCTGGTGGCGCAAGCTTGTTCTTGATCTTCAGTTCTGCTCTACCGTTTACTCACTAATGAATTTAAAGTATAATTTGGGAAGGTCTACTACTTGGAGAAAGGGGATACTAGTTATTTCGTCTTTTGCTGGGGAGCTTTTTATTTATTTATTTATTTTTGTATGGTGGCATTGGAATTTTTACTTGGGCTATTTTGTATGTTTGTTTTCTTCTAAACAATTATGGGGTGAGGAGAAACAGTGGACATTCTAAGCTTTTAGAAGACTTTCTGAACCTTTCGCCGAGTTTGGTGTAAAATAAGTCCAGACAGGTTGAGATGCCGTTCGAATCAATCCTTCAGTGATACGTCATTCTAGGTCGCTCAACCTACATTCAAATTTTGGAAATGAATTTTCAAATAATTGCTCCTGTAAATAACCGGAAACTTTTGTCACAAAGGCATAAAAGCAGTTCAATATTTTGATTTGGCTTTAACCGTTTCATTAATCCAATAATAATACTCAATATGAAATGGTGATAGCAGCACCAAACTGGGTCTGATCTTTTATTTTATATTAACTCATAGATTTTCTTTACTATTTGGACATTGTTATGAAACTAAGTGGGTTTATGAAGAAAATAACTTGTTTTAAACATTAATTTTAATATCGGTGATAAATTCCAATGTTGTCATTGAAATAAATCATTCATGTTTTCTATGAAGTCATACGAAAACCGCAAATTGAAAAGTAAGAAAATGTATTTTGTGAAAAAAATTTACGTCATAGACAATTGTTCTTCATAATTCAGCACCCTAACAGAAATTGAAAATAAATTTTCGAGATTTTTATTTATCTAGGTGTACAGTGCGAAATTATGCAAAATTATGTGTACAGTGCGAAATTATGCAAAATTATGTGTACAGTGCGAAATTATGCAAAATTTTGAACTAAAACAATTTTTCTTGAAATGGACAAAAATGTTTCTTTTCGAATTCGGCTTGCAAAATAATATTGGTTGGTTGGATTTAATAGCATATCAACCTCTATAGGTTATTTAATGCCAGAGCCTTTTTACACATATATTATATATATGATTTGTAAACGCATATTTTTAGGTTGGTGATGGTTGGGTTTTTATGGCAAATTAACCTCTTAAGGGTCATTGAGTGTCAAATTCTGATATATATATTAAATGTAAGTAAATAGTCCGGAATTAGTGTTTTAAAATAGGTCAAAGCTTTTTGTTTGTATAAACTTGATGGTCGAAGGTGTTGGTAAAATAGTCTATATCTTTAATAGGAGGCCAATTGTTTTTAAGAAGTTGATTATGTTTTTGAGAGCAATTTTCAAAAATAGTTCCTTCATGCTGTTCGCCTTATAAAACTTTTTCCTGGTGTGGTTGAGTTTATATTATATAGAATTTCTCTAAAAAAATCAAAATATTTCTTATTTCCTTGGTTGTTAAATACAAGATGTCTCAAAATAGATGCAATCCATTAATAAGATAACGATTTATTATTGAGACAAGCGTAATGTCGGTCATTTAGAACACGTTCAGTAAAAAATGCATCCTTTGAGCTAGACATCAAATCAATGTTTTTTTATTATATCAGCTTTCTGGGCATAGTCTTTTAAAGTTTCTTGTCTCAGTAATAAATCATTATCATATTAATGGGTTGCATCTATTTTGAGACAATTTTGAATGATTTTGTCTTCAAATAAAGCAGTGACTCAAAATATTTCCCCTCTCTTGTCCAAGGTATTGTGATCAAGGATTGTTATACTATACTATTTTCAAATCTGAAACAAAAAGGAACACATTATTAGTAGGAGAGTTATTAGCAGTCACATAGGTGCCATGAATATTGAGATACCCTGTATACTTGATTTTTTTTTTCTTCATCTTGTCCATTGCTAAGGAGTTTAGGTTCAGCCTGCTGTATCGGTGGGGGATAGAATACTCTGTCTGTATTTCTTGCTGAGAGTTAAGACCCTCTCTTAAAAGGGGTGTCCCGGTGAGACTCCTTCATTGTCATTACTTCCAGGTCCACTCTGTGTGGTAGTACTTGTTAAGGTCTCATTTATGGGTCGAATTGATCTACTTGAAAATTATTTGTATTAGATAAGAATGCTTAATGTCAGATATGATAGTGTTGTTTGTATTAAAGATAGTTACTTGAAGCTATATTTATTTATTAGAAATTATCATTAGTTAGTTAAAACAATATAATTACTTGAAATCATTAAAAAAGTAAAGTTGGCGACCTCAGTGACCCGGAGACTCCCTTTTCAATTGCTACTACACCAAGGTGTAGGGGAGGGCGTTACTCCTTCCCCTGGATTGCTTTACTTTACCCATGATACGAACCTTATGATGCTGAGTGTTAAGCAAAGCGGCATCAAGTATTTTTTTTTTTTTTTTTTTTTTTAGTCTTTGGCATGACTCGACCTGGGACTGAACCACTGTCTCCCGGTGCATAATGCATGTAAATTATTTGTATTAAACAGGAATTAGAAGTGAGGCTCCGGTTCTGGAGCTCTGAGGATTGTTTGTTTGGCTTCTTTGTTTAATGGCATATCAACCTTCGTGGGTAATTTAATGCTAAAGCCATCCTCTAGAAGAACAGTATGGTACTACATAACCCATAGCTGAGGATGGGATAAGATAACGGGGTTCATATACATACTTCCCAAGGATGTTTGTCCAAAAGTGAACGTAATAGCGTGACTGGTGTTCGAATTTGCTTACTTCAATGTCACAGCCTGTTGCGTTAACCTCTAGGCCAGGCGGAATTCCCTCTCCACGTCGAAAAGTGTTGAGTATCCTTTCATTGCTATAACTCCTAGGTCCACTCTGCTAGGCTCCCATATTTAGGTCAAATAGATCTATTTGAAAATTACTTGTATTCAATAGGAATATTTGATACTATCTGCGCAAAATGTTTGTACTAAACGGAGTTAATTGAAGCATTAATTGTTAATTGGCCAAATGGTTAGAGTTCGCCAATGGCCATGGAGACCGGGGTTCAATCCCAGGTGGAATCATACCAAAGACTCAAAAAATGGTACTTGATGCTAACTTGCTTAACACTCAGCATTATAAGGTAAGGATCAAGGGTAAAGTGGAGCAAGCCAGGGAATGGAGTAGCGCCCGACCCTACACCTTGGTGTAGTAGCTATCGAAAAGGGAGCCTTCAGGTCACCATCGACAACCGTCGCCAACTTTACTTACTTTTATTAGTCAGTTACTTGAATCTTTATGATAGAGTACGAACAAATAATAATCAATTAAGAATTGATACTTTAAAATCATGTCTGAATTCTATTTGAGATTAATTGTTGATATAACTGCGTGCAAACAAGTGATTTCGTGCTCATAGCACGAATTCCCTTAACTTTCTCTCACCATCCGTTACTATTAGCAGGTTTTCTAGCCTGCGCATTACTGATGAACATACATGTACCTATTAGGGTCCTTGCTATTTAGCCAACTCTGGTGTGGCCATCTGTAGTAGTCCACGGGAGAATGATTATAGACAAAAAAAGGGGCATGGCATCTTGAAAATATAGTTATGATTACAATCACGCATTTAGAAATGAATCAAATTTCGGCTTTTAATAACCATGGGGAGTTGATGTGCCGTTAAACAAAGCAGTTGAACCTGTTACATCACCATCTAGGTCTCGTATTTTTCTGCTGGCCGTTCGTCGTCTTACTGTTCTTCCATCGTGACACTTGATACTACCACACCCAGACTAATTGGGTTTTTGGTGTCTATTATTAATGGTATATATATATATCAACCTTCATGGGTTATTTAATGCGGTATCATTTAACCTTTTGAGGTTGAAGGGATTTAATTAGTACAAAAGTGAACGTAATAACGAGATTAGAATTCGAACTCACTTACTTTAATTTTGCAGTCCAGTTGGCTAGCAACTACAAGACTTCTCCATTTTCAGTTTTGTGAAAAGTCTATAGTTCTACTTGATTACGTTACCCAGGCATTTGACCCCTTTGAGTTATTTTGTCGCCCGTTCGTCTTTTTTACTGTTCAATCTTTTATTATGACGCCACGTTGTTTACTGAGATTAATAATAAAATCACTTTACGTGCACCTTGTTTAGTCACTTGAAGTTTTCTTCACATATTTCATCGACATCGTACAAAAATCGGGAATCAGCAATCTGACTTTCTCCACTTTGTCGATTAACTAATCTAAAATTACAATATAACTTCTAGGATTTTTGTCCCCTGACTTTAACTCCTCCAATGAAATCCAAGCTTTCAACCGACCTTAAATTGTCAATTAGACTAAGTTGACTTTAACGGTTAGCCCCCCTCCTCTCGAGCGGGGCTGTAAAATTCGCCGACTGCATCTCTGCAGAAAGGTAAGACCCGCCCTCCTAACGAATGTTCTGCATATGAGAAACCATCTGAAGGTGGGGCTTTAGTCCTGGAGCTTTGGAATACTTCTTTATTGCCATTACTCCCGGGTCCACTCTGTCTCAGAGTGGTAGTATTTGTTAGGGTTGCATCGATGTGTCAAATAGAAAGTGTCCTAGGTATGACAATAAACTGCATCTGATGGTGAGGCTTCGGCCCTGGAGCTTTGGGGAACGTGGAGTACTCCTTCATTACCATTACTCCCAAGTCCACCCTGTCCTGGCGTGGTATTATTTGTTAGTCGCATCTATGGGTCAAATAGAAAGTGTCCTAGGCATGACAATAGCCTGCTTCTAATGATGAGGCTTCGGTCCTGGACCTTTGAGGAACGTGGAGTACTTCATTGCCATTACTGCTAGGTCCACTCCGATCTAGAGTATTTGTACCTATTAGGGTCCCCATCTACGGTACAAAGATTACTGTTCAACTATTTAACTGTGTGCAGACAAAGGACTGTTAAATTGATGTATTAACGTTAATAATATTTAAAACCATTTAACTGTATGCAAACAAATGATACTGAATGGAATTATTAGTGTTTGATAGCAATACTTGAAACAGTTAAAGTGTGTGCAAACAAATGATAATACTATATAAGATTGTTTGTATTAAATAGCAGTACTTGAAACTATTTAACTGAGTGCCAAGAAATTTTAAAATATTACTTACAAACTGTTTTCAAATCATTTACAGGGTGGAACGATAAAATTGTCGTCCTAAAGAAAACAACACTACTGCTTTATTTTAAAACTTTTTTATTGAAAAAATCAATTCAGGTAACTTGATTATGTAGTAGAGCTGACATCTATTCAATGTAGCCACCTTCAGCCTCAATCACCGCCTCGATACGGATCCGGAACTGAGAGCATGCCTTTTCCACAAGCGCCGGCGGGAGCTCGGCAGATGGCGGCGATCAGGCTGGCTTTGGTGTTGTGGGAGGTCATGTTGGTGATGTTCTCGACGTATGACGAAACGAAGTAGTCCAGCGGGTTCAGGTTGGGGGAGGAGGGGGGCCAGTGAGAGAAGGGTACAAAGGCGTAGCACTCCTTCTGAAGCCAAGCATGGGTCTCTTTGGACTTGTGGGTCGGCGCCGAGTCCTGTTGCCACATCTAGGGGTCTGCCTCACCACACTCTTCAGCACATCCAGGTACACTTTGGTGTTGACTTTCAAGCCGACTTCGAAGATGTGAGGTGGCATGATGTGGCCCTCACTTGAAAGCACACCAAAGACCATAACCGTAGCCGGAAACTTTGTTTTCATCACCCTGGGCACGCCCCTATTATTCGTGGTAATCCAGATTTGCATTGTGAGGGAGCTGGCAATGGTCCTGTTGTCATAACTTTGATCGTTAGAGAGCATGAGTTGTACAGCGGCACATCTCCAATCTCGCTCATTGAACATTGTGTCACTTTCAGATATGATAGAAGGTTCCTATCGCTCTTGGAATTTGTACACAACTGGCCAACTAGTAGATGGTCTGTAACAAAAAAACAAACAAAAAAAAAAAAAAACAAAAAAAAAACGGTTTTCATTAAACAGAAACGGAATCATGTCGTCTTTTCTAGGGCGACAATTTTATCGTTCCACCCTGTATTTGATATATGTACAAACACGATTTGGCATTAAATAACCTACAAGGTTTGATATGCCATATTTCAAGATGTTGTACGCTACCACTCTAATAATGTATACACAGCTAATCTATTTGTAGTTTTGTTTGTCAGCGAGTATGTTTCAGAGTCTGTATTGGAATGTGGCGAACGAAAATTTTTGAAACGAAATGTGAACAAACAGCAAAAGCAACAAATAAGAATTTTAAATGCAACAAAATTGTCTTTTTGGCCTAATGAGTCCGGGAGACGGGGGTTCAATCCCCGGTCGAGTCATTCCAAAGACTCAAAAAATGGTACTTGCTTTACATTCAGCATTATAAGGTATGTATCGTGGTGCCCGTGGTGTAATGGTTATCGTCATAGGAAATGGACACGGCGACACGAGTTCAAACCCTGGACGAGACTGATTGCATTTCACATAGCACTAATACCCTTGGGAAAGGTATGAATCCAATTATTCTCCCTCCAGCTATGGGTAAATAGTAGGGCAGACTAGGTTCTTCAGCCTTGGTGAGGCAACTAGTCTAGGAGAAGGAAAACTCTGAATTCAAACCTGTTTAAACTCCGCTTAAAAATTGATCTTGTGTCATATCCTGTCCGAGCGGAAGGGTTAGGTAAACATGATAAGGTATGAATCGGGGTCAAGTGGAGCAGTCCAGGAAAAGGAGTAGCGCCCTTCCCTACAACTTGGTGTAGTGGCTATTGAAAATGGAGCCTTAACTAACTAACTAACTAACTAACTAACTATATATAAAACAACAGTATATGGTTGTTACTATCATGCTTGGCGGATTAGTGGCTGGCAAAATGCGGTATGATTTGGAGAGTGCTTAAAATTCATGATAGAACTATTATATAATATAAAGTGGGTAAAGTTGGCAGCCGTTGTCGAGGGCGACCAGAAAGCTCCCTTCTCAATAGCTACTACACCGAGGTGTAGGAGAGGGCGCTACTCCTTTCCCTGGATTGCTCAACTTTACCCCTGATACGTACCTTTTATATATTGCTGAGTGTTAAGCAAGGAGGTATCAAGTACCATTTTAAAAGTTTTTGGTATGACGTGACCTGGGATTGAACCCAGGTCTCCCAGACCATTGGCGAACACTCTACCCAATAGCCCAATGGGCAGAGAAGTTTTCATGTATATATTTAATAGTATGGACACTTACCTACGACCACTTGTTTCATGCCGTGATTGCCGTTTAAAGACGACATGAAAACAGTGGTCGCAAATATATATATATATATATATATATATATATATATATATATATATATATATATATATATATATTGTCATCCACAGACAGACTGTTTCGTTCTATCAGAACTCTTCAGTGTGGCTAGACAAGCAGGACGCTCGAAGCCGGGACCGAAACCCGTCCAACTTTACGTTAGACTGTGTTTCAGACCTCTCGGCCACCAAGCGGACCACGTTGGCTAAGGGAATTTTAAGGTATTTATTTTAGCAGCAGCAGCAGCCTTTGCTTACATTTTTTATACCCTATCGGCTACCAGAATGCTCAATTCTTTCGAAGAGATTTGCATTACGCTAGCGGCGGCCGACAATTCCTTCGCCAGAGTGCTCAACCCCCATTGGGGAGCGTATATATATATATATATATATATATACTCTCTTTATATCTTTGACTTTTTTCCCTTCTTCGCCCTGTTGATAGAGCCCTTAAAATACTCGGACTGTATTCCATGCAGAAGAGAAAGACCCCCCACACACACAAAAGTAATGTTCTGATGAGCCGCCAGGTCTGGATATCTGTGAACTGTTAAGTTCTCCTTCATTGACATTACTCCACTCCAGAATGGTGCACCTCGGATAGCAATCTTCACGAATGAGTTCGATTCTCATTCGGCGCCCCATTCATACGGCCTTGTTCCCCAGCTTAGCAAAAAGCTTAGTAAATTACTACCTAATTCTAGAGGGGTAATACTTATGAGGGCCTATTTATGGGGTCAAATTGATCTTTGAAAATTTTTTGTATTTAGCAGGACCGTGTGCAAAAAAATTGAAGTTAAACAATTATGCAGATATGGATGTACGAAGAACGCGATTCCCGAACCACCCGGCAAAAAATTACCCAAGACGATTGACATGACATTAAAATCAATCTTACTTTTTTTTTAACTCACTTTTTTACTCTCTCTCGCTCTTTTGCTCTCTGTCTCTCTCTCTCTTTTCTCATATCTTTGTCTAAAAATATAGCTTTGTCTTGGTTTGTGAGGAAAATGCTGATGATTGTCTCATTCAAAGATGAAAACTAATTTCATCTGTACGAAAAACAAAAAAAAATATTGAACACTTTTAAAGTTAGCACCTTTTCAACCTTTTTGGTCCATGAAAGAGGAAAAAAAGACCCAATTACAGAGATCAAACCGCCCAGACATATAGTCCCTTCTCTTTCCTATTTGACCATCTAATAACGTTTCACGCTATTTCAAAAATTTTCTCTGAAAATATCCGTCAAGTTTAGAAACAATTTGTCACTTGATTGAAGAGAAAGATCGAATTAACGAATAAATTTACTAAATACTTATACTGGCAGAATAATATTTGGGGCGTCTATTTTTAAGTGTGGCATTTCTTTTTTTCTAAGCTTAGTAAAGCAAAAAGCCACCAGTGTTGAGGATACAATGAGGATCATCCTCATCACTAAGTTATGCTGGTTGCACGGATTCCCTTGAGTTTATCTCACTATCAGTCCCGATCGGTCATCGCTCTTGGCAAGTTCCCTAGATGGTATTCAGTGAGAACAGAACTCTATAGCTCGCACAGCTCTCTCTCTCTCTCTCTCCTTCACTATCTCTCTCTCTATCTACCCCCATCTCTCTCTCTCATATATATATAATTTCAATTATAAAATAGGATCAAAAACATTGTTCCCCCCTCAGTTGAACAAGTATTCAGCTGTATAATTATGCACTCGATTTGAGTCATGTGACTTCTACATTGACTCGGTCACGTGGCTCAATTCGGTGCTAAATTACAAAGTAAATATTTACTTTCACGGCAGCATTTAGTTACAAACTGATCTTTTAATCAAATTATTTGAATGCAGTAAAATCAATTTTTGGTAGTTTTTCTAATAGAATTTACAAATTTTCGAACTCTCATTGCTAGCTTAGTGTTTCCCTCTTAAAGCCTCTTTCAAGTGGCCGAAGAGATGACTGTCTGAAGGCGCTGAATCTGGTGAGTATGGAGGATGTGGTCAAGTTGTCCACCCGAATGAGATGCTTGTCTCCTTTGTTTTGATTCTTGTGTGTGTGGTCGAGCATTGTTATGCAGAAAGAGGACATTATTGATTAGCAAGATCTAACGCATTCACACTATCAACTTTTCGTCCAAATGAAAGAGGGTTTAAGAAGCAAACACTATACCAGTGATAAGGAAATGAAAACTGTCTTTAATTGGAATCATTTTGAGATGAGGTTTCTTAATCTGAGAATTTTTTTTTTTTTTTTTTTTTTTCAAATTTATTGCGGACTTTTTGTCCTCATCTTGGTAGTTTTTGTGTTGTTTCTTCTTCACTACGTTTCAGCCAATTTTCACCTCTGGCCTTCTTCAGGTGTTTTAACCACGACCTCGGATAGGAATGCTGAGTCTTGTAACCGTTTCCCCAGTAATTACTACCTTCCATAGTTGTTGTCTATCGTACCACGTTGTAACCGCAATAAATAAAAATAAAAAAATAAATAAAAATAAAATAAATAAAGTGAAAACTGTCTTGATGATGGGGCACAAAGAACAGTCAACAGAATTTTACGAGGCAGGGATACCTTCTCATATTTGAAGGTGGAACATTGCTATTAAGAGAAACGATGACTATGTTGAGAAATAGGGATGTGATCGACAGTGGACCCGGTTCATTTTGGTGTACGATATATGTTCCTGCGTCGATAATTACTCCTGTACTAAAGAAAAGGGCATTACATTTTGACTCACCCTCGCATTGTATTAGTTTGCGGCCAGGTTATTTTTTGTTTACAAAATATCTCCTGTCTTCACCAAATTAATACCCAACAGATGCTGAATAAGAGATGAACAACAAAAAGATTAAACAAGGTCCAAAATTTAATCAATACAGTAAATATAGTGAAAAAAGTGCTTAACGTTAATAAATTTTTCACGTGTATATATATATATATATATATATATATATATATATATATATATATAGTTGGGTGAAATAAATGTTTTTTATTTTTTTTATCTTTCAAACATAGCTTGAACAAGATTTCAATATACATTTACTGTATAAAGATATATTCAACTAATATGTCGATATAAACTTAGGTTACAATTAATTTTACAGAAATTAATGCCATTTATTCATTTTCATGAGTGAAAAAAAGTAATCGTACAGTACAACATTGTTGCAATAATGCTATCAGTACCCATAGTTAACCTTCTAGAATGTTCCAATAAATGTTATCAGTAACTATACTTAGTCTTAAATTCCTAACCGGAACTTTCTGCAATTGCTTGTCGTACAAGAAGGTTCTGATCATGGCAAAAGGTAAAGAATTGAGTAATTCACAAAAAGCACTGATTGTTAAGTTTTGGAAAGATGGAGAAAGTTATAGAAATATCCCAAGTAACCTAAATATTCCTTTTACTACAATAAGTTCATTCATTGCAAGGTTTAAAAGACATAACACAGTTGAAAATAAAAAAAAGAACAAGGAAGATTTTTTCTACATTATCAAGAAAATTAGGACGCCTAATTAACCAAAATCCAATAGTTACGCGTGAAGATCTACCGGAAGATTTGCGTTCATCAAGATGTAGTGTAACCTAACGAACAATAAGTAATGAAATGCTGTGGAATGGTCAAAATCACGGAGACCAAAGATAACCCCTCTCCTATTGAAATGACATAGAAATGGCGAAGTCTACTCGCCAAAGAACACAGTATCAACTGTCAAATATGGCGGAGATAGTATAATGATTTGGGGACGTTTTTCAGCGAAAGGTATGGGCAAAATATCAGTAATAGACGATAAAATGAATGCCCAAAAGTATAAACAGATCTGGCAAGAAAATTTGATGTTTTCTGTTGAGAGTCTTAAGATACCTTCTGATTACATTTTCCAGCAGGATAATTATCCCAAGCATATAGCTAAATCTATGAAGAAGTGGTTGTCTGAAAATAATGGCAGTGGCCAAGTCAGTCCCAGGATTTGAATCTGATTGGGAACTAGTGGCGATTTTTGAAAATTCAACTCCGAAAATGAGCACCTGCAAACATCTCTAATCAATATGCCAGTAAGAATGGTACCAAATACCTACTAATTATTCCAAGAACTTAATTGGGAACTACAGAAAGAGATTAGTGGCTGTTGAAGTGAAAGAGTATTCTACAAAGTATTAAATGAAAATAATGCGTTATTTTTTTGTACTGTACAATTACTTTTTTCACTCATGAAAATGAATAAATGGCATTAATTTCTGTAAAATTAATTGTAACCTAAGTTCATATACACATATTAGTTGAATATATCCTCATACAATAAATGTATATAAAAATCTTGTTCAGGTTATGTTTGAAAGATAAAAGAATAAAAATTTTCATATATACGAATATTCATTTCACCCCTGTGTGTGTGTGTGTGTGTGATTAATGTTAAAGACAACCCTGTCGGCTGTGGTTGCAAAATACACCGACTGCATCTCCACAGAGGGGTAAGACCCCGCTCCAACGAGTATCCTAGATATGATGTTATACAATCAGATGGCGAAACTTCTGCGTTGTAGATTTAGGGAATGTGGACTACCCTTCATTGCCATTGCTCCGTGGTCCACTCTAACCTGGAGTGGTCCTTTCTATAAGTCGAATAGAACTGTTACGCATTTAAACTGAACGAATGACTAGTGTTAAATTTAATTGTTAGAAATAGAACTCTCTGACAAATTTAACTGTGTGTAAACAAATGACGAATCTTTTATTAAATTGTAAGTGCTACATCGTAATACTTGGAACCATGTAACTATGTACAAATGAATTAATAATGATAAATTGAATTATTAGTGTTAAATAGCAATACTTAATGATTTAACGGTATGCAAATGAATGACTAGTGTTATCAACATAATGTTTACACACATATATAATTAATTCATATGTATAAAAAGGATTTAGTATTAAATAATCCACAATGGTTGATATGCCATAAAGCTAAAATCATTCTGAAGAAGCTATCATTGTGAACCATGACAATTTGATTTTTTTTCAATTTTTCGTTTTCACATACACACACACATATATCATCATCATCATGTCGTGCCACTAGCACGGATCTCCCTGAACCTCTCTCGCCACTTCTCCCTATCGTTCATCGCCTCTGGCAGGTCCTCACATAGCTGCTGTATGTATGCTCGAGCTGGTCGTCCAGCTTTTGCTTGCCCATATGCGGGGGTCCATAGGAGTACGTCACTTATGAGCTCGTCCCTGCTTCTCCAGCAGTGTCCTACGTGTCTGGTCCGTCTAACTTGGATAGTTTTCGTGATGGGAGGCAGGTGGCCGTATAGCTGGTGAATTGTGGGGTGTTGCCGCCAGGACTTGTTCAGTATTGCTCGCAACATTCTTGTGTAGGATGAATAATTTGAATAAAAGCTCAGTGTTTATATATTGGTGCAAACCAACTTCAGATATTTCATGTGCCAAAATTGCTCCTTTTGAGAAAGCCACTGAATCCAAGCGATTAATTTGTTGAAAGGAAATGAGATCCAGATCTTGACTATTGATGATTTTATTTGCTTCTATGCCAAAGTTTTCAGTCGGTTAATGGCTCTGAGAACTGTCATTTCTCTTGTTTCTTTTTAGTGTGTCATTCATTCAGGCTAACTTTTTCATCTTCGCTATTTTAATTGACAATAATTCAATTCGTAGTTTTTGTGTTCCTTTTAAAGATGCCATGATTTTTCATCAGTAATTTTTGTCTTTGTTTGATCCTAGCAGAAATTATGGTTAAAGTATAGTATCTGTGCTCTCTAACATAAAAATACCATTATTCTTTCACACTTCTGCCAATAACCAGTTTAGTATTTATACACTTGGAATTCTAATTAACGATATTACGCCTCCACCCACCGTATTTATTTATTTTAGAAAATATTTACTCTATCAGCTACGTAAGTTTGAGTACTAAAGTGTTACTTTTATACGGTTCTGATAAATGAAAAATGTGAGTGTAATATCTAAAGAAAATGAGTTAGGAGCGATTCTATTAGAGAATATATTAGAGGATTCTGATAAATCTCCAGGGGTGCTCATTGTATGATAATTAATATGTAGATCTATAAATTTCAAACAGAACAAATTTATATAATCGGCAAAAGCACTACAAACCGTCATTTGGCAATTATAGATTTATTTCAGCTGGCAACTTCACAAGAAATCAACTTATAATTGTCAAATGACGGTTTCTCGTGTACTTTCCAATTTATTATAATATGTAATATAATGGCCGAGGGATTTCGTTTTATAGATCTTGCCTTTCGGTTTAGTTAGGCTGAGAACCTTTCGCTTAGCGCGTGGGTTAGTTAGGTGCAACATGAGCGTAGATGTTCACGCGCGCGCGAGGAGGATGTGTCATTCAGAGATGTCAGAATAAAAATCCCAGATAGAAAATGAGACCAGGAGGTATGAATGACGTCATGCACCGGAAGCGTTCGCGGAGGATTTTGTGAGTTTTGAGAAAAGTCAGTGAGTTGAGTTTTTGGCTCGGAAGAAGGAGGTTGACTTTCGGAGCTTGCCGAGGCCTTGCGGCGGGTGCCGCACGCAGTGGGGGGGGGGGCAGATGGAAAAGTCAGCATAGAAAGATTGTGTATCTCTCTCCTTATGTCGGGAAACCTTTAACTCAAAGGTAATAAAGTTTCGTACCTGAGCTAAGAAGTCGTAAGTGTTTTTTGTGTTTCGGGTTTCCAATGTTATCTCTATATGTGCGTTATGGACATTATGAACGTTTTGCGTACCGGTATGAATATGTCTTTCACGTATTCATATCTGGCTATGTTACATTATATATATATATATATATATATATATATATATATATTTTTATGAGAGAGAGAGAGAGAAATTGATAACAAGGTAAGCCAAGTGGAAGGAGAGATTTATTGAGAAGTCGACACTATAACGTTAACATCGCTTATATCACCCCTCATGGTCCTGATGATGGTTCAGTAGAATCGAAACGCTATAGTGTCGACTTCTCAATAAATATCTTCTTCCACTTGGATTACCTTGTTATCAATTTTTCTCTACATATTGTCGGATTACAATCCATTATTTACTTCCATATATATATATGTATGTGTGTGTGTGTGTGTGTGTTCCTCTAGGAAACGTTTATTTTCAAATACCTTTTTGCAAAATGAAGGCATTCAACTGGTCACTACACTAATGAAAAATAGTAATGTTTGTTAGGTTATTTGGTTTAATGACTGATCAACCCTAATGGGTTATTTAATGCCAAATCCGGTTTGTACATATATAGGACTTATAAGTGAATAGTTTGTATGTAACATTATTTTCAAACAAGCCAGAGCTTATTTGTTTGCTTCTAGTTAAATATTTTTCAATTATTACCATCGATTGTTAGCACACAGTTAAATGATTGCAGGCATTGCTGTCTATCATTAAGTTCTATTAGTACACTATTAAAGGGTTTCAAACATTGCTATGAAATAGCAATAGTCCTCTTCGCACACAGTTATATGGTTTCAAGTATAATAAATGATTAAACAGTTCTATTTGACCCACTGATGTGATCTTATCAGGTACTACCACTCTGAGTCAGTGGACCGGGAAGTAATGGCAATGAAGGGCTACTCTACCTCCCCAAATGTTCTTGGACTGGAGCCTCACCGTCAGAATATTTAGTCACAAACAGGACACTCGTTGAGGGGAAAGTCTTACCCCTCTGCAAAGGTGCAATCAGCGTATTCTATAGGGCCTGCTGACGGGGCTTTTTGTCAATACTAGTTACAGATTAGAATATGCTGATTGTATCCCCCTGTAAGACCCCTCCCCAAAAAGGGTGTTCTGAATATGACCCTAAACTGTATCTGATGAGGCTCAAGATCTGAGGAGTCTTTCGTACCAATTATTGCCATTACTCCCAGGTCCACTTTGATCCGGAGTGGTAGTGGGGTCTATGGGGTGTAAGGTTTTTTGATAAGGTTTTTTTTTTTTTTTTTTAATAATTCTGACGTTTGTAACTAACTTTTCTTCTCACCCCTAATTCACTTGTAACCTTTTTGCTGTTGAAGCCGCAAAGGAATTAAAGAAGGAAAGGAAAAAGACGGTTTCGTGTATAAGAAGTTTGAGGGTCACCATGTGTGTCTGGTCAGTTGGTATGTTCAGCTGACGCTGCTACGTGCGGGAGCCACAACGCGCTGCTCGAAGAGAGGCCTTAGCAGACACATGTTCCAATAGGCTGTCGAGAACAAAAAAGAACGTCTGTTCAGTCGAGGTATGTCAAGAGAACTGAGAGTTTCTCTTTGGCGCCAGAAAGCCCATCTTTTTTGGCATGTGCAGATCGCACTTCTTGTTAGAGGCACTCTGGGAAATTATTTTTGTATTTATTCTATTTCTATCTTATGTAATAGTTTTTTTTTTTTTCTTATTTAATCCCCACAGGTGCCACTGATGGGTCAAATATATCTGTTTGAAAATTACTTTATAAAATAGGAATACTTGATACTATATAGCAATAAATTAGTTTTATTAAGAATAGATAATTGAAGCTATAATTGTTTGGTTGTTTGAGTTGTGGGGTCAGGCAGAGGTCAAGTGGCAAGCTATGTTGCCGTTTGATATCTGACTCTATTCGGAGGTTATCTTATTTTACCCCACGTTTTCTCGTTGATGTAACTCCAAGAACAAGAAAAGCCCCTTCAGAATTATTCGAAAGAAGACAGCAACTGATTGTAGACGAAGACGTTTTTTTTTTATTTTTCCTTAATTTCCTGGGTTCAACAACCATTCCATGAGGGAATTTTCCCTGAATACAATTGAAATGGTTGAATCCCTCAGTCAAGGTGTCTAAAAATACGTTAAACGTTTCTTGGTATATGCGTGTCCTCATTTGGTATTTTAAAGTTTTAACATGGTGTTAGTCACGAGAGGGCTGCTACTAGTGAAAGGACTAGCCAACGCTTCGTCCAAAGACGAATGTGTGGCGTCTTCCACCAGTTAGCAAGGTGTTGACACTTCACCGGTCACTGCCTGAAAGAGAGTGAGCTTCCTCCTTTTTTTTTTTTCGGGAGATCCCTTTTTCCTTACGCATGCGTCGTCCTTTTTTCCTATCAGAGGTTTCTACATATTTTAATAATTTTCTTTTTTAATTCAATTTAGATTTTTTTACATTTATTCATTCCCTACAGGGTTTTATGGCATATCAACCATTGTAGAATATTTAACACCAAATCTATTTTTATGAAAATAGTTCTATTTCAAACAATTCAGTTTAGCATAAGTACGCAGTTTAGATGTAAGTACAGTTTAATTGTGAAAAATATTTGTTTCAAACTATTCAGTTTAGTCAAACAGTTCTAATTCAGCTAAGTATAAGTATAGATTTTGACCACACACAGTTAAATGCCAAAACAGTTCTATATTAAACAAATCAGTTTAGTGTAAGTACATTTTCAATGTCAAAAACAGTTCCATTTCAAACAATTCAGTTTAGTATAAGCACGCAGTTTAAATGGAAGTACGGTTTCATTGAGAAAAACATTTCTATTTCAAGCTATTCAGTTTAGGATAAGTATGCAGTTAGTTCTATTTAACCCATAGATAGGACCATATCAGGTGCTACCACGCCTAGCCAAAGTGGACCTGGGAGCAATGGCAATGAAGGGGTACTTCGCATTCCCCAAAGCCCCAGCATCACTAGAACCTCACCATCAGATTGTTTAGCGTCATATACAGGACATTCATCGGGGGGGGGTACTCCTCTCCAGAGGTGCAGTCGATCTATTCTACAGCCCGATAGGGCCCTATCTATGGATCAAATAGAACTAATCTGCGTACTTATGCTAAACTGAATTACTTGAAATAGAACTGTTTTTGATATTGAGACTGTACTTAAGCTAAACTGAATTGTTTGAAGTAGAAATGTTTGACTAAACTGATTAGCTTGAAATAGAAATGTTTTTAACAATTAAACTCTGTACTCATGCTAAACTGAATTGTTTTAAATAGAACTAATTATTTGTATAAAAATGAATTTGGCGTTAAATACCCTACTACGTTTGATATGCCATAAAACAACCAACCAACCGTATATTTGAGAGTATTATATAGGAATACTTGATACCATACAACTGTGTGCAAATAATTTGTATTAGGAATACTTGAAACCATGCAAGGGGGTACAAATTGTTTGTAATTGATTGGAATACTTGATATCATATAACAGTAAATAATAATTATAAAAACTTGAGAAATAACTACACAATAGATGTAAATATAAACGTACAATAAACACGATTCCCTAACCTCTATGCATAAAAGAAACCTAGAACGGTTGATATACTTTAAAAATAAATCGATCAATCTTTCTTTGCCTGATGCCAGACTAAAATTTGGTATTTAATAAGCTTTCTGATGTAACTGTTAAGCACTCAGTGAGGATCTAAAGCATGACTGATAATGATCTTGAAGACAGGCTATGAGATTGTTTTGTATATGTCGGCATTCAAAACTTACCAGATTTTCGTTTTATTTTGATACTTACAGGCTTCCATGGATCCTGTTACTTCCTACGATTTTCAGGAACCAAACGACAAGCATTCATTTGTAAAAGTGTTTTTCTTCTTTTTTTTTTTTTTTTTTTTTTACTCAGAGAAATATATATTGAGGAGCGAAAATAAATCTTGGATATATTTGGTCAGAGAATTAAAAAAACAAAAACAAGCACAAACCTTTTTATTAATTGTTGGTTTAATTTGTGTTTCCGTCTGATCCAAGATTTGGAAAGCACGATGAACATTTTTCAAGTGTTTCACTTGCTGTTCACATAATGTCCAGCTTGCTTTGAAATGTTTTTTTACCTTTATAAAGCATTCATATCACAAGCAGACTCGTTACTAAAAATTTCGATTCCATTAAAATTTGAAGCCTTTCTGACTATTACCCAACGGTTTATAGCCACAACTAATTCAGATTTCTTTTTTCTTAATTCTCTTTTCCTTCGTTATCTTGTTTGTATTTTCACTTGGTCTTTCTTTTGCCTCCATTTTGTCGTCAGCTTGTTTAGTGGATTTTATCATTTTGCTTATTTTTTCTTTGTTTTTTTTTTTTTTTTGTTTGTTTTTTTGGTTTTCTTTGTCTCCCATTTTCACTACTTTTCCTTTCTTTTCTCCCATTTCTTTGTTTTCGTTTCTTTATATTTTATGATTCTGTTTTTTCTGTTTTTTATTTTTATTTTTTTATCGATCCTTCAGTTTACTTTTTCTTTTTCAAATTCTTTTTCTTCATTTCTATTCAAATTTCTCTTTTCCTCTTTTTATATTTTTCAAATTTGATTTATTTATTCAGAACATTATTTTATATTTTTTCCATTGTTGATATTTTCCCAAACAAAATATTTTTCCCATGATTCTTTGTTGGTTTTACTTTTTTACCTTTTTATTTTGTTCATTTATTTTATTTTGCTAGTATTTTTGTCTTTATTTGCGACCTTGACTTTTTCGACAGAAAATTTAATTTATTTTCACACTTCCACTTTATTCTTTCTCTCTTTCCTTTTAGTTTTTTATGTAACCCGGAACGCAACCCGTTTCCCGTCTCTTTTTTTCCCCATTTCAAATTCAGGATTTAAAATCCAATGCAATGAATTAATAAATAGATGGCAGTCTGTTAATTTTATTGTCGTCAGTGTTTATTTCTATATTATTGTTATCATTATTATTATTATTACTTTTGTTACGTAATATTTAGATCATTACATTAGTTTTATACTATTCATTTCTGAGGCACATTAATATTCATCGCTGTTATTAGAAAGAAAACCATTTTTATTATTTCGATATATTTTGATGCGATCAATAGAATCATTATTATAACTGTCATTAAAATTGTTTGACCTGAGAATTTTGTCTTAAAAATCATTCCCAACCAATAAAATCATTTCTTTGATTTCAATCTAATCATTATGTAAATTAATAATATTCTATAGAAGTTGTTATAATTAACTTATTTTATTCTTCGAGTGTTTTCAAACCAGTAGTAACTGGCTGTCTTTATTGAAGTCCGAGTGACAGTAAGTACCATGATTTCTCCAGGACTCGCCTCAGTATTCTAACCGATCTCAGCCGTGTTGAAGTCTTGATGTTTTAATCCCTCCTTGGATATTCAACTCCACTAATCTCGTTTCTAGGTTCCTTAGGCTTATTACAAGAGCTTGTAGGGTCAGTCTACTCGGATTAAAAAGAAAAAAAGTATCTGAGTATCCTGTCCATAAATGCAACATAAATTATGAAAATAACGCAAACAACTGAGGTCTTATTCTTATAGTCAAAAGGAAAACCAAATAGAAATACTTACACATTTATATACAAAAGAAAATTCATAATTTACTAAGTAATTTTTTGCTTTGTTATATTACTGTCAAAAGCGACCAAAAGTTCCTTAATATTAAGTAGTATCTCTGTGTGTGTGCGAAGCATGTACAAGGATCATTAAATAAGTTTCCAGACTTTTTTCGTATGGGCACTTTTATTAATTGTACACATATGAAACTCTAGTCCCCTTCGAAGTATTCTCCTCTGGCTGCAATGCACTTGTTGTGCTGTTCCAAAATCTTCTGGAAGGCCCCATAGAAGTCCTCTTGTATGAGCGTGTCAATGATCTTCGTCACAGCCTCTTTCATCTCCTCAATTGTCTCATAACGACAGCCTCTGAGCTTAGGGAATTAGTAAAAGTCACATGGACAATAGGCCAAATAGTCTGTGACAAGGATGGAGTTGTGGACTGGTGCGTTGTCCTGATGGAAATGCCACTGACCCGATTTGAAGAGTGCTGGCCTCTTCCCAAGGAATCTCTTCCTGAACTCCCTTAAAACCTCAACATAGTAACCCTAACCGTTTGGCCAATCAACTGTGGTGTATTGACTTCCTTACTCCTCTCACACCTCTCATCATCCCTCATAGACTCCCTGCCTTCCTTGAATCTCTTATGCCACTCAAAAACTGATGCTCGATTCATGCAAGATGCTCAAAATGCAGTCTGAAGCATTCATACGTATCCGTGGTAGCATTTTTTCCAAGTTTAAAACAGAATTTTATTGCATATCGTTCTTCTAAAGTGTCGTCACGTCTAGATCGCATTTTTGAAATTCACCCTCTGTGACAATCAGGCTTTAGTAGGGTGTATTCCAATTCCTGCTGTAGCTGTTCATTTGAATCTGAAATCATAAAAATTGGTCAGTCATCTCATAAGATGTATAACAATAACATACTGATTTTTAAAGAGTCTCCGACAATTTTAAATGCCTATACAAAATAAGTCTGGAAACTTATTGAATGCACCCCTTATTAGCGGATTGTATGTTTATCTGTTGACTGTGTATGAGTGGAAATATGTAATGTAATGTCAGAGAGTTCCAAAAGAGTCGATAGAGCGAAATATGGTTAGACTGACTTCTGCCACGTCTAGGAATATATTTGTTTAGATTTTTTTGTGCGTGAAATTGCAGTTGATTGTTGCGTTGTCATGTAATAAGATGGAAATTTAGTTGGTCTTACATGGCCAGCGACTGGACATGCTATGTCATAGTTACTAGAGAACTTTTATCGAGTGATCTCATGTGTTGTACAGTCATATGCATATTGACGCAATAATAAAGACGAGCGAAGACTTCTTTTTAAAAAAAATATACCTCTCACTTTATTTGTAAGGTTTGTGTGTGAGAGGGAGCAGGAGACCGAACAGAACTGCAACATATTGACCCCCCTCTCTGATGGCCATCAGCGTCCCTTTCCCGCTCTCCAGAGCTGCTCAACCGGAGACCTGGGGGCCTACTCTGCTGGATGCTGGCTTTCTCTACCACATCTTGTCACCAACGGGACTCCAAAACTCACTGACTTCCTGTCTTCACTCAATATCTTTGGAATAGCATGTTTGATTGTCATCAAGCGGAAATAACTGTCATGCAGTTCAAAGGTCGCTCTCTTCCGGTGCATCAGTCTATGACTGTAGCATGGGATTTTACCTTGTCCCATATTGTCAGCCAAACCCACCGACGCGATTTCTTCCCATAACTGCCATCGGGATGTGTCACTTCCGCCGTCTTTGGAATGACATGTTTGGCCTGGTCGAAGGTCAATATACAACACATGTCCGGTCCGTAGCCGTGTGTGTTTCCGCCGAAAATGTAAATAAATTGATGTGATCATGTGACGGGCTCCAAGCGAAAACTTTTAGTTCTGTGCGGGGAAGAACCTCAGTACCAGGTTCATTTGGAATTTAACTGCGCGGACGTAAGCGAAAACATGACACGTGACTATCCCGTCCAATCAGGTTCCAGAAACCATTTTTAAATTTTGGATCCTAATTTTTTACTGATTTGTGTGATAGATTTTGTTTTAGTGATTTTGATCCGCTTTGTGTTGACGGTTCTTATTGGTTTCTTCTATTGATTGTAAAATGTAGGATTTTATATCCTAAAAGCTCACAGCGCTTTCAGCCTCCACCCACAATGAGTGTCCTAGATATGACATTAAACCATCTGATAGTGAGGATCCAGTCCTGGAGCTTAGGGAAATGTAGAGAACCTCTTCACTGCAATTGCTCCCAGGTCTACACTGACCCGGAGTATTAGCTCCTGTTAGGTCCGATTTATGAGTCAAATAGAATTGTTTGATATTTAAACTCTGCAAATAAATGAATTATGTTGAATGGAATTGTTAAAAATAGAACTCTTTGACCATTCAACTGTGTGTAAACAAATGATTGTTTAATTGAATTGTTAGTAATATATAGCAATAGTTGGAACTATTTAACTGTGTGCAAACAAATGAGTAATGTTGAATAGAATCATTACTGTTGTTAACAATACTTAAAACCATTTAACTGTGTGTCTAAATTGAACTGTAACATAAGCGATGCTTGAAACCATTTGTGTGAAAATAAATGAACTCTGGCTTGTTTAAAAATGTTATATATATATATATGTGTGTTGGTTGTCACTAAATCACTTTGTGGGTATGCGTCGAACCAAGTGCAATATAATATGTTGAGTGCTCAATATCTAGGATAGAGCTATTGTATAATAATAATAATAATAATAAATATATTAGATATATATTTAATCCATGGAAAATATTCTGCAACCCTGGGTTTCATGAAGTTTTTTGCAAAACAACAATCAGCCAGTTAACTTAACTGCCTGATGATTGTTCATGAAACCCAGGGTTGCAGAATATTTTCCATGGATTAAATATATATATGTTCCTTTTACAAATCATATATTTATAAAGAGTATTTGACATTAAACAACCCACAAGGGTTGATATGCCATAAAACCCAACCCAACCAAATCTGATATATTTAGTATAAATGTATAAAGAGGATTGGGCATTAAAAAATCTTCAATGGTTGATATGCCATAAAACCCAAACCAACCAAATCTTTTATATTCAATATATATGTTTTAAAGAAGGTTTGGCATTAAATAACCTACAAGGGTTGATATGTCAAAAAACCCGACTAATAAGCTCCCACTATGATTTCGCCAATGGTCCGGAAGACCAGGGTTCAATCCCAGGTCGGGTTATACCAAAGACTTTTAAAATGGTACTTGATACCTCTTTGCTTAACACTCAGCATTATAAGGTACGTATCAAGGGTAAAGTGGAGCAATCCAGGGAAAGGTATAGTGCCCTCCCTTATACCTCGATGTAGTAGCTATTGAAAAGGGAGCCTTCGGGTCGCCCGCGACTAAAGGGAGACAATTTTACTTTTTTACTTAATGATTTGAATTACAATTTAATTTCATACTGTGATCTGCTGATTGTTTTCTTGCTAATTAGAAAGTCTAGTTTTCTAATTTGCATAGATGATCCGAGTTTATTTCTGTATTCGATGATTTTGTTCATAATTTTCCAAGACATTTTTTGACCTGTATGTATATTATTTGTTTGTATGTCCAAAATTCAGTAGTTGACATTTCCTCCACATTACATTATTCCATATTTTCTTCTGCATGGCTTCACAACAAATTCTACCATCAATTTAAATAGTTTAATCTCGAGCTCGTTTGAAAATGTTATGTACGAACAATTCGTGTATAAATGTATGAGGCGGGTGTCCTCGTGGTGTAATGGTTAAAGCGATGGACTACGGAATCGTAGTAAGCAAGTTCGAATCCCAGTTCACTTTCGGACAGATACCCTTGGGAAAGGTATGAACCCCCTTATCCTCCCAGCTATGGGTTAAATAATACCACTACTGTTCTTCTTTGGCATTAAATAACTTACAAAGGTTGATATGCCATTAGATAAAAACCAATCAACCAAAAAACATATATATGTATTTTATTATAGGATTTGGCTTTAAATAACCTACATGGGTTGATATGCCATCAAACACAAGTAACCAATCAATTGATGTTAAAACTGTTAAGTAAAGAAAGTATGAATATCGACGTACAACGTGGATTATTCCCTAACATCTAGACATGAAATAACCCCAGATGGGTTGAGATGCCTTTAAAACCTTAAATCTACTTTGTGGGAAAGAGACGCGTACTTTTCTTCGTAGTATTCTCTGAAGATATGTATGGAAGAATTTCTAAATTTCCAGCGACGTAAGAAGAGGGTGGCATGGGCTGTGTGGCTTTCATTTATTGCTATAGACATTATCATATGTTTACTTGAGATGTCCTCGTAGTTGGTGATATCACTTTAATATACGGTTAACAGACTTTGTCAAACTAATTCAAAATTATCGTTACACAAATATGTAAAAACAAAAAATCGATATTTACCCAACCTCCCGCCAAACCTGACACAAGGTCATTTTATTGTTAGGAATCGAAATATGTAAGGTCGACAGAAAAACTGCTCAACCCCGTCGCTTAACCGGTTTTTTTTTTTGTGGGATGCAACTCAATGAGCTGGGCCATGTTAAGCAGGTATTGCCTGGGCTATGATAAGCAGGTATTCCCCACCCCCGCCTGAGACTAGGCACAAGATAATATTTATTTAGAAATATGGTTTCTTCTAATATTTAACTTGCCCAGTCGACTGGGACCGTAGAATACACCGATTGCATCTCTGAAGAGGAGGTGAGACCACCGCCCACCAACGAGTGTCCTGAAATAGAAATGTCTTTTCACAATTAAACTGTGTACTTCGGCTAAACTGAATTGTTTTAAATTAAACTATTTTTATATGCCAAACTGAATTGTTTGAAATAGAACAAATAATTTACATAAAAATAGATTTGGCATTAAATAACCTACAAAGGTTGATATGCCATAAAACCCAAACAACCAACCAATCTAATATTTAACGAGGTAGTAAATGGAAATGACTTTAACGTGGAATCTTTAATGCTAAAATATTTGTCGGACATTCTAGATTTGGCTTGTGGCTCTTAGGTAGTGCCTCGTTGACAAGAATTTGACGCCTGTGTACAGCTTATCAATGTCCTCCCGCTCACAAGAGGGAGCAGCAAGGAATGGTAGAAATGGATGTCTCGATCTTACTGCACACAAAGAGAAAGAGAATTAAAAGCACGCCTTATTCTAGATTCCCGATTAGATATCAAATGTGCAAGGGCAGATAATCAAACAAATATCTATTGGTTTCTAACATACTGATACCACAAGTTTCCAGCTAAAATTCTAGTTACCGTAGATATTAGAGTAATGATGGATTCCTCAGTTGTAGCAAAAAAATATCTTAGCTCATATGGTGGCAATGAATGATTCCAAAGATGTTAGAAAAAATATATTTTAAAAATACAATGAAAAAAAAAACCCAACGAAACATTTAATCATAATACAACAATTAATGTAATGCAACATGAAATCAACGCAATATAGAAAATTAAAATAGTGTAGACCTTCATGTGGCCAGCAACCACACACATTAATATCGTAATAAATGTGTATAAATTTGGGGACAAAAAAACAGACGTTCACCAATGTACGCATAAACGTTTTTGTGTATATGTATGTGCATATATATATAAGGTGTATGTAAGTGTGTGTATATATATATAAGTAAAGTTGTAGGGGAGGGCGCTACTCCTTCCCTGGATTGCTCTACTTTAACCTTGATCCGTACCTTATAATGCTGAGTGTTAAGCAAGGAGGCATCAAGTACCATTTTTTGAGTCTTTGGTATGACTCGACCTGGGATTGAACCCAGGTCTCCCGGGCCATTGGCGAACACTCTAACCGCTAGGCCAATGTCCGGTGTATATATATATATATATATAATTCCTATTAATTTAAAATGCTGAAAATTTTACAAAATGTTATGCTGTATTTTTGTTTGTAAAATATTGCTTAAACTGTGCGTTTTAAATGTAAAGACACGCTTACTATAAACCCAAATTGAATATATGACTCTGTCCAAATGTCAGCGAACATGGCAAAACGTTTTTGAATCTTTTCTAAAAGTTTAAAATTCTTCTTAAAGCCCCAACAGCAGTTTAGAAGAAAGAGTAAAAGCCTAAAGCTGCCAAAGCCCCCACCCCAAAAAATGATGAAATTACTAGCCTTCCCCACCCCCGTCTCAAACAGTAGACCGTCTACAAGCATACTTAAAATTCATTAGTAAATAAACGCTAAAAGGAGGAGGAAGGATTTTTAAAGCCATCCCTGAGACATTAATAAGCGGGGATCGGCAAATGATGGTGGTGGTGGAAGGAAGACGCCCCAGGTGCTGGGGGTGCAAACAAATTGGCCATATCGCCAAGTTTTGCCCCCAGAAACCTGAAAACAAAGAAAAGGCGGCAACAACAACAACAACAACAAAAGATACAGTGGCCACCACCACCATCAACAAGCAAGCGGAGGCCCAGGGCCTGGGTCAAGTCCAGCCCAAATCAAATAACCAGGAGGGCTGGACAGAAGTGACCCGAAAGATGAAGGGGTCCCCTAAATAAGGGGAAAAAAGCTCCACCTCATCCCCTCCTCAAAAACAAATAAAGGCCCCACCATCAGCAGCAGTAGCAACACCAGAACAACCAGCAACACCGGCACCAGCAGCATCACCAAAAGCATCAACAGCAACCCCAACGACACCAACCGCAACAGTACCAACAGCATCACCGACCTCCAAAAAGAGTAAAAAGAAAAATAAACCAGAATAGCAGATGGAAACCAGTACAAACCTAAAGAGGAGAAGGGACAGTGGGGAAGGTGCCGCCAAAAAAATATGCCATGAACAACCTAAAGCAAGCCCCTCCTCTCAAACACAAAAACAGCCACCTCCTCCACCTCCACCTCTGCCTCCACCACCATTTCCCCCTCAAATCCTACAACCCTCACAACCCATTCAACAAATGGACACTCTCACCCCCGAGCAAGAACAATACCTAAAAAGATATCGCCGCCCCTACCAAATCCCTCTCCCAAGGTCACAATCAGCTGACCGATCCCAGCCCCTAAATTTAACAAGGACACCATCCCTTCCTTCACTTAGCCCCTCTACCATATCATCAGAACTCTTCCCAGCTAAACAAAAACAAGACCCTCCTGCTAGCAAAAAAACAAATCGGCAGGAGGGTGAACAATGGACTATTCACCAAATACAGCAGGCAGCGGCTTTGTGCTCAGTAGAGCTGGAAGCAGTCGGTGACTTCCAGCTTCGAAAGGCACTAAAGCCGCTGCTGAACCTCGAAAAAATCAAGAACTTGAATGTTTCCAATCCCGCAAATTTCAGGAGTGCAGCCATGGTGACCACTTTTGTCCAGTCAGCTGGCGAGCGTACCAAGGGCGTGTGGAAGTTCTCGAGTACGGTCTGTCAGACTGATACGGGCATAAAGTTGGCGGAGTTGGAGCACTCCTCTCTGAAAAAATGTATCCCTTTTTGTTCGGGTAGGGTCCCTATTTTGGTTCACCCGTCTCTTTATAGGTCCCTAAAGTTGCGGTTTCCACATAGATGTCGGAATTACAAGGGACAACCGGGTTACTACTGAACTCGGCACCGGTTCCCTGCGTCAGGCCGTCGGCATCCTCACCCCGAAGGATTTCCGGCCCGTAGTCGAGACTGGGTAAGGTAAGTCGGATTGATGACTCTAAACCTTGCCACGTTGAATGTGAGGGGACTGAGGGATCCAAGCAAGTGTACGCGCTTGCTTGGTGAACTCAAGCACCTCGGAGTAGATGTTGCTGCTGTGCAAGAGACCCACTTCATTTGCGATGCAGACTGTCAGGTGCTGGAAAGCGACTTTGAGGTTTTCTCAGCATACGGCAGCCGCACCAGCGCTGGGGTCTCCTTGCTAGTTGGGCGCAGTCTTGATGCTGATGTTGACGTTGTTGTTGCAGGTGACGGGGGCCGGCTGGTTGTGGCCGATGTTGCCGTGAAAAGTTTCAAGTTCCGTCTGGTTGCGGTTTATGCGCCCAATTTCGCTGCGGAGAGGATCCCTTTTTTCGTCGGTTGACGCCGTACCTGGACGATACGAAGCGGCTAGTCTTAATGGGTGATTGGAATGCGATCCTTGATCCCAAGATAGATAAGGTCGGGCGGGGAGCTAGAAGGACGGGAAGGTGTGATAGCAGCCTTGTCGGCTTCATGACTCGTCACGACTTGGTCGACAGGTTTCGTCTTAATCACCCAGGGAGGGAGATGTGGACGTGACTAGTTAGCTAGCCCTCTGCCAAAGTAGGTTCCTACTTGGACAGAGTGTTAGTTAGACGAGCTGATATTGATTTCGTTAGTTGTCCCACGTTCAACTTGATAGCGTGGACTGACCATAAACTTGTTAGGGTCAGTCTGCGGTTAGCTTATAGGTCTAGTCTAGCTGGTTACTGGAAGTTCAAAACCACCTTACTGGAGATACGGGACTTCCGAGATCGGCTGGAATCCCTAATCAAGCGGGCGTTAGTGGGGGTGGTTCAACCTAGATAGGACCAAGAAGGCGAAATCTATAGACGATAGACTTTACCGGGCGGTGGCTGGGGGAGGACTCCCTAGGTGTAGAACTAGCTAGGAGGGACCTTGAGCGTGAGAGTAGCGAGCACTACAAAGGATTCGTAGTTAGATCTAGGTTAAATAGAGTTCAAGACGAAGCTGTGAAATCGAACGCGACTGCGCATGAAGAAGTGCGAAGGTTCCCCGATCGGTACATTGCATCTGTCAAGACCCCGGACGGGCGACTGCTGCGATCGAGTCGTGAGATACGTGACGCCTTTCGGGCGCACTTTCGGGATCGCTTTGGTCGCTGCACTGATCTCCCGCTCCGGGAGTTTCGCAGCTATCTCGCCGACTTCCCCCGCCTTGGGGCGGCTGAAGCGGCAATCTGCGAGGGTGTGGTTACTGAATGCGAAGTCCGTGATGCATTGAAGCAGGTCGGCCTCAACAAGTCACCGGGACTAGATGGTTTGCTCTACGAAGTGTACTTGAGGATGTCGCACATGTTTGTACCTATTCTGACGGATATGTTCAACCATTGGTTAGCCCAAGGAGCCATCCCTGGTAGCGTTACTGAAGAAAGGTCGCAGGCATGTTTGGGAGGGTTTAGACGACTACAGGCCCATAACTCTGCTTAACACAGAGTTAAAGATTTTGGCCCGGGTCTAAGCGAATCGTTTACAGCTTGTCATTAGCGATCTGATCGGCCCCGAACAGACCTTTGCTGTGAAGGGAAGATCGATCCAGGACAACCTGCACTTGGTTCGCGAGGTCCTAGAGGGGATAAAAGACGACACTGAAGCCGCGCTGATCAGTTTAGATCAGTCCAAGGCCTTCGATAGGGTTGACCACCGGTTCTTGGCGTCTGTTTTGGAGACTTCCGGATTCAAACTGGAGTTCCGCAGATGGATTAGCATGATGTACCACAACCCTCAGGCAGTGGTGCAGGTGAACGGAAGGCGTTCGGGGGTGATCGCGATCGAGCGTTCGGTCCGGCAGGGCTGCCCTCTGTCTCCTCTTCTTTATGTCCTCGCGTTGGAGCCCTTCCTGCGCAGGCTTAGGGATGAGGGGACAAGTCCGGCACTGTGCGGTATCTCTTTTGCTGGCCGCCTTGCGGCAAGGGTTTCCGCGTTCGCCGATGACATCACAGTCTTTGTATCCCGCCAGCTGGATATAGAGGCTGTGAAAGAGGCGGTTGTCGAGTACGAGCGGATTGCAGGGACCAAGGTCAATTTTGACAAAAGCGAAGGTTTGCAGCTCGGTGCTTGGAGGGGTAGCAATACTCTTCCAGGGCCCTTCCGCTGGAGTGACGGACCCATCCGCATCTTTGGTGTGTGATTTGGGCCCGACCTCCAACTGGAGCGAAATTGGTCGGAAGTACATGCTAAGGTGAATGCTCAGGTGGGAATCTGGCTTTCAAGGAGGTTGTCCTTAAAGGGCATGGCGGAGGCGTGCGCCGCGTACGTCTTCTCCTTGATCCTTTACCGATTGGCTGTACTTCCTCTGCCTAAGGCACATCGGTTGGCGCTTCAACGATCCCTCTCCAGATTGCTCTGGGGAGGTGCAAGGCCGATGGTCCGTAGGCAGGTCTGTATCCAACGTACACGCAACGTGGGTTTGAGTATGCCTGATCTGGAGAGCCACTGGCTTGCTGAAAGACTTGGATATCTGGGCCGAGTCTTGACTGGGGACTAGGTGTGGAGACGAAAGGCGAGTCGGACTTTTCCTCGCCTCAACTCAGACCCAAAGGCTGAAGGTCGACGTAGGCCTTTGGGCGAAGCACTGTTTGTCCGCGAGTGCCGAAAGGCCCTTCGTAACCTTCTTAGGTCCAGTGACCTTTCATGGCCTCGGAAGGAACTGTATCGGGAATTAGTGGTGGGTTCCGCTTCTGATCCTCTCAGCGAGCGGCACGGCAGGACGGCGGAGGAGATCCGCTCTCACTGGAATTGGGTGCCAGTTCTCGCCAGTTCTCGCTCACCTGGCGACTTGCACGGAATGCATTACCCCTTCTCGGCTTGAACTACAAAGCGGGCCTGACAGACATGCCTGATTTCCCTCGCTGCGGCAGTGGATTGGAGGAAACGGCTGAGCACGCCTTCTACTACTGCGAGCGAGTTCGCCCGTTTTGGGATCACGTCGAGGAGTGGACGGCTCACATCGAACCCAAGCAGCTCGTGCTGCTCGACGTTGGTTACGTCATGGACAACGTTCTTCCTCCGTTTCAGGAGAGAAGCGTGTGGTGTTTCTCGCGATCCAAGCTGTAGCTCGAATGGTGATTTGGACTACGCGAAAGAAGGGATTGTATGACGATGCAAAATTTTCTCATCGTGATCTGGTTTTGTATTTTAGGCATTCGCTTAGGGTCGAATTCAGATGCGATAGAAAACGCTTGGATCGCATAACATTCAGCAGAAGGTGGGTGAATGCAGCGAGCCTGGTCCTAAGAAAGGGGGCAATGTTGGAGTCATCCTTCCCTCCTCTGCCGGCCCATGGCGTCTACGGTACGGGTCCTTCGGGACCCCACCCCCGGTAAGTAGGCAAAGCTTTTTCCCCTTAGCAGTATGTTGTCAGTCATTGTCCCCGTCATCTAGTCGTTAGTTCTCAACATCTTCCCCATCCCCATTAATTTTGTACCTCTACCCATACTCCAGCCCGCTTTTATTGAAGATCTTGAAAAAATTCACATGTATATAAAAATCATATTACCTGCCTTCTTTTATTGTCCCATTCAGAACCCAACCCTGTATTTCTTTAGCCCACTAGAGTAGGATCCCAGTCCCACCTAGGGTTGGTCCGGCTTCTTTTCGGTGTTTTCGTACACCGGAAAACAGTCGGCTCCTTTTTTGTAGACGGGGGGATGGGAGGGTAACCAAACGGGGAATTTTTCCTTGTTTTTTCGTATTGTACATATTTCGGGGTTTTTCTCCCATTCCCATCATATGTAAATAAAATCATACATCACTTTCGGAGTTTTAAGTAGGTCTTTCTTCATAGAGCAAATTTGGTATTTTGGTGGTAGCAGCGCGCATGGCGATGGATGAATGGTTATATATTGTATTGTTGAATGGGTCGGTGAATGTGGCTAGCTAGGTTCCCCTTTGAATTCTTAGTTTAAGCAAAGACCGCTCCTTCCTCTCGCCCCAAAACTCCAAGGCCTTGTGCCTTCTTGTAATTATTACAAGAAATAAAAGGAAGAAGGATTTAAAATCACACCTGCCAGCAGAGGAAAATGTTTCAATATTGGTCAGTATGTCTTTAAGTCCTATTAATTTAAAATGCTGAAAATTTTACAAAATGTTATGCTGTATTTTTGTTTGCAAAATATTGCTTAAACTGTGCGTTTTAAATGTAAAGACACGCTTACTATAAACCAAAATTGAATATATGACTCTGTCCAAATGTCAGCGAACATGGCAAAACGTTTTTGAATCTTTTCTAAAAGTTTAAAATTCTTCTTAAAGCCCCAACAGTAGTTTAGAAGAAAAAGTAAAAACCTAAAACTCCCAATGCTACCACACATACACACACACACAAAAAGTAATTTGTAAAAGCTATATAATTCCTAAAGCCTCCTCGGCTCCCATCGGTAGTATAGAAGAAAAACTAAGAAGCCTAGGAAAATGACCCAATATTGAAAAAAAAAAAAAAGAAATTTCAGTACCAGTGAAAGTCTGACTAAAGTACCTTAATCCTGGACTGGAACTAAGTTAAAACTTAAAACTTAAATTAAAATTGCCCCCCTCCCCCTATTTTTTTACGTACTCATGGGAAGCAGCATGATGTACGTAAAGGTATTTGAATAAACCCATTGACGACCAAACTCAATACCTAAACAGGTCTTGGACGTGAGTCTGACGACTCAACTCTCAGGATCGTTATTTCGACCGGGGAACTACTGCTGCTCCTCTATAAGAGTGGCTTCCAGAGAAGAGAATAAAACACAAATTGTTTACTAATTATTCTGGTGATTGGTTCATGTGTTATTTTCGGTGGGTTTCCTAGTATGTTTTCAAAGTTCTGTTTCCAGTTTTATTCTTTCCTGTTGGTTTGCAGCTTTCAGTTTTGCTTGGGCTGTGTTCTTTCTTCTACTGGCTTCGTTTATTGTTTGCCAGGCTATCCTTGATTGTCTATCCTCCACCGAGTTTCTAATCTTATCTATCTTAATTTGGATGTATTCTGTCTGTTCCTTT